>PJRA01000313.1:1025710-1039375 GCA_016987375.1 Brachionus koreanus | reverse complement strand
CTTTACTTCCCTTACTCCTCCACTTGGTCCTTCATTATTCACTGATCTCATGAAAGCATCGTAATACCAATTAACATGATTGTATTTTTTGTCGAATTTGGAATGGAGAATTTTCCCAAAATTTGACAAAAAAAAATTGAACAGAAATTATTGCTAAAATAGTTAAAAACATCTGTTTAAAGGTTTAAGCTAGTCCTGTAAATCTAACAAAGTAAAAAATTTTAAATTTCAGAATTTTACCAGACTGTTCATATTTTTAGATTTTTTGTGCAATATCTATGATTTTTTTTTATTTTATTTTTGTTTAAAAAATAATTTGAGAGAGTTTTTTTTAATTTACTCAAAAATTGCACAAAAAATCTAAAAATATGAAAATGTAAGAATTTAAAATTATTTTCATTTTGCCGAATTTACAGAACTTGCTTTTGATCTTAAAAAAAAGTTATAAGTATTTTTAACATTTTCTTCTGTTGTATTGACTAGATTTCACAATAGCATATGAGATCAAAATTGAATAATTTTAAAAGCTTGGAAGTTTTGAACTGATGAAATATTTGATTCAAAACAGAGCCATTTTTTAAAATGAAATGATCAGTATGTTTAATTTTATAAAGATCTAAATCAGAAACACTATATTAGATAGCATGTAAAATCCATGTCATTAAAATAAATGAATAAAAAATTGATAGAAATTTAATGCTTGTCAAATAGATCCATTTCTTCTATTAAAATTAAAAAAACAGATTCAAAATAAATCAAATTTTTTTAAACAAGGATAGATTTTTTTTTAATTTCTAAAATTCTTTTAGTTCTGTTCAAAGTCTTAAAATGCCAATTTCGTAGGGTTTTAAATTGCATTTTTTAACGTTTTTTAATTTATTAATAAAAATAAGCAATAGCTAGCTAATCTTCAAAATGTAAATCATTATGCTTTATAGTCTTTAGCTTTCTATCTGCAAATAGCTCGATTTTTTTCTTGAACCAAAATCTCATGACACTTTTCTTCAACTTGGTCTTAGTAAAATGCTGTCCTCTAAGAAAATGAGTCGTTGAGCCAAAAAGATGATAACCAGAAGGAAATAGATTTGGGACCATATGCTTGATGAGGAAGAAGTTTGATGCTTCCCATCTCTCATAGTTATGCCATTGTTCTTCTAGCTATATTAGGTCTAGCGTATTCTTGAAGAAAAAAACCTAATTTTTAGTTGACACAAGAAGGATATTTTTCTTTAAGTGAATCAGAAAACATTCGTTCTAGTTGTTCACAAAATTTCTGCATTTATGACACGACCGTTTGGAACCAGTTAAAAGTGGATAGCCCCTTGGATATTCCACTAAACATACAGCATCACTTTTTTGTCAAAACGTCTTTTTTTAATTAAGATGGTTGAGGTGGATCCAACCATTGAATTATGTTATCATAATTTCGAAATAGATCCACTTCTCATCAAAACAGCACCAAAATTTTAAAGTTTTTAAGTTTTTTGAATTAAATAAACAAATAGTGAAACATAATTTTGAAGAGCATTCAATTCTGTTTATTTTAAAATTTAATATTTATTAAAAATTTAGAATTAAAAAATTTCTAAAATCTAAAATATCCAACATTTTAAAAAACGCAAAATTTTTTATGACTCAAAATAATTTTTTATTTTAAATTTTTAATAAATATTTTTAAATTAGAAAATCTTAGTAAAATATTAAAGATAAAGCTTTAATTGTTTTGTCTAATTTTAGCAGTTAATTCTTCATTTTCTTTTTTAATCTGCTTCAAATCGCTCAGTACTTTATGCATATTATCACTTGTTTTACTGTGCGATTCTAAGTTGACCTGTTCTTCCAAGTCGCGACATTCTCTCTCAAAGTGACTTATTTGCTCTAAATCCTCTATTAATTTTTCATATTGACCATTTATATTTATAAATATCTTGTAGACCATTTTATTGGTTTCAGATAGTTTTGCGTCTTTGTAAATGAGTTCATCAGTTGCATTGAAAATTCTCTCCAATTTTCCATTCATTTGGTTCAATTCTTTCTGGATGGATTTAGTCTCGACTAAAATTTTGTCTATTTCTTTTCTTTGACGATCAATGTTAGAACATATTTCAAGTATTCTCTTGGTATAAAATTGTCTATTTGAATGTTTGGACTCGGATTTTTCAAGTGATGCTATTTCTTTACTCAATTCAGACAGTAAACTATCTTTTTGACTTAAATCACCGCTTAAATCAGTAATTTGGCGTTTTAAATTTTTTGTTTCATCAATGGTTTGATTCATTTTTCCTTTTTGATTTAAAATTTCATCTTCAAGAGTCTTTTTTCTCATTTCCAAGGCCTCCTTATGTGCATTCCATTCGTTTCTTAATTTCGTCATTTTTTTTTCATGTAAATTAATTTCTTCCTGAAGAAAAAAAAAGATTAAAAAGCGTTAAGTTAAAAATAAAATTTTTTACTTTTAGCTTTAATATGTTCATAGGGGCATCATTTATCAAATTGATGGTTTTCTTTTTTAGTGCTATTCTATCTTCAATACTTTTATTGTGAACAGTTTGATCTTTATATTTTGTTTCTACAGCTTCTATTTTATTCTGCTTTGTTAAATCAATTTCGCTCTTAATTGATTCAAATTCTTTATTTAAATTTTCTAATTTATCTTTCAAATTAGAAATTTCCTCTTCAGTCCTCTTTAAAAAAAAAATAAAAAAAAAAATTTTTTATAAAAATAAATCTTGCTTGTTCTGGAGCATTTGAAATTGAAACATTCTTGTCTGTTTCTTTTTCTGTAAATTGGAGTTTTTCAGAATGCTGGAAGCGGGAAACTTTGGCAAACATATTTTTTACATTAATGCTAGACTGAGCTTCAATGTCGGCCAAATCTGTCTCGTTTATTAACAGTGCTCTCTCTTTAGAAATTTCAAAGGTTTGATCCAATATTATCTTTATCGATTTTTTTAATTCGTCGATTGCCTCATATTTTTCAGACTTTGCTATTTCTTTTTTCTGATCAGAACTAAAATAATACTTTAAAGCTATAAAAAAATTTACAAAAAATTTATTTATTTTAAAATTAACTTGATCAGTGCATTTTCTTTTATTTTGTTCAAAGTATTTTGTTCAATTAAGGAATTCAATAAATTCGACTTTACTGCTTGGTCAGTAACAAATTTCAAATATTTTTGACTGAAATTGCGCTCATATTTTTTTGTTTTAGAATTACTGGTAAAATCAGATGTAATTAATGACAAAGCATTAAATTTTTTCTCAAAACGAATGCCCTTTAAAATTTGATTTTTTTTTTGCCAAATTATTGTCATAAAAATACTTCTTTTAAAAAGCAGTTATCATCTCGTCTTAGACCATTTGGCTTTAAGTAAGGTGGTATCCAAAATTTGTTTAGCAATTTTTTGGTCTTTTCAGCGATCAAAAAATTGAAGTCTTTTTTAGCTCTATTATTAGCCTGAATTTGATCTTCATCATTAGATGACATTGCTTCTTTGTTTAGCTTTTCTACCAAGAACATAAGCAATTTCCTGGATTCACTTTCATTAGGATACAATAAAGTTTGATATCCAAGCTCATTTTTATAGCCTAAAGATTGACATAAGTTTGCGTATTTTGTGCAAACTCTGAATTTAACAGCAGTATTTGGTGGTAGCTTGGTTAGTAATTTTTCTGCATCGGGAGAAGTTAACTGTTGAATTAAATTTAACAAATTAGCAACAGACTCAATTAAAATCTCTTGATCAAATTGAGCCAAGCTGGTGACATCGTCTTTGATGTTGCTTTGAATTAAAAAATTAAATAAACGAATTAAATTAATTTTTTTATTTACCATCCATTTGAACGAAGCGATTGAATTAATATTTTGTCTACCTCTTCCATTTCGGAAAAAAACTGTTTGAAAAAGAATTTTTAATCATATTACTTCTTATTCAAATCACATGAGCATAGCTTCAAAATTTTAAATGTTTTTAAAAATTTTTTATTTTTTATCATAAAGCATTCTTTAATTAACATTTTTCTAAATTTTTTTATTATAAAATTATTTAAAATTAATCCAAATTATATTAAACTATTGAACTATTGAAATACCAATATTTTGAAAATCAAGGACATTATGATAACATGCTAATATTGTAAACTATGTTAAGTCATCTGAATGATTTAACTATGCCTTACACATTTCATGAGGCAAAGTTAATGAAGAAAAAATCAATTTTTGCTAAAGTTTTCATGACAAATTTATTTTATTTAACGAAAGTATGCATTTTTTAAAATATAATAAAAAAGAATCAGCAGTATTTTAATACTACGACTCTTTCGAGTAAAGATTCTTTGAAGCAATTTGTCTAGATTATTTTTGAAATGGTTTGTTTAAATTAAGTTTAAATGATACCTATACATACAATTTTTCACTTCTTCCTTATTATGTTTTCTCAAATTGCACTCCTGATTACAAAAAAAATTAAATCATTCTCAAAATTAATAATTTCGTGTCGCTTTAGTTATTCTCCTTGTGTCATACTTGCAATTAATGATAAAATCAAAGTAAGGATTTTTTGCACCAATATTGATTACACAATATTTTTCCAAATTTAAAACCAAGGACCAAGTAAGTGACCAACCCTAAATTTAATCTATTTTTCTTTCAAGTTATAAGTTCACTTTGGTACTCTTAATTTTAGATTAGACTTTTATATTTTTCGAAAATGATAGACTTGTTGATAGAAAGTACTCTTTTGGCATAAAACCATGTTGTGCATCAGATAATAGATTGTGCTTTATCTTTTAGTTGACTCTCTAGAATCTTGCAGAGACAATTTGTAAAGGAAAGAAACCGATAATTGACAGCATTAAGTCTGTTACTTTTCTTAAAAAGAAACTTGTCTTGTCACATTCACCATCTTCCAAATTAAAGTTAATTTTACTTTTGGTAGAGATAGTCGAAACAATGATATAATTAGAACTACAAGACCTAAGGTTGCTTTTTTAAGACATTATTTCTAACAAGATCTCTGATAAATGTAAACTTCATTTTTTAGTTTTTCAAGATATTTTTTTTTCAAATATTAATTAAAAAAGAGAACAAATCTGTGACAAATTTGAAGAAATTTTAAAAAATTAAATATTGTGGAAAAAAATGCGTGGATTTTTTGAAAATGAAAGTTAATTGAAAGTGTAATGTCATGAGATCCTTTTAAATTATTTTTTTATAAGAAAAATCAAAGTAATGAATCATCAATTGATGGCTGATTAGATTCTTTTTTTAAGAATTTTGAAAATCAAACAAAATCGTATTCATATTTTCAAATATTTAAATTATGGAAAAATTAAAAATAGAAAATTAATCGAAATGATTTTTATTTTTAATATATCATAACCAAATAAGTCCATATTTGGCTAGATTGTGAAATTGTTTTACTTATTTGGTTAGATTTTAAAATTATTTTGACCATTCTACTTTTAAAATGAGATGGTTGTAACCGTAATCATTGACTCCCCAAATGGCCCGCTGAGCTTCATCTTTATTTGAAAATGTAACAAATGCAAAACCTCTAGATACTTGTTTTGTTTTATCTTTAGCCAAAAACACACGCGTAACTTTTCCGAAGGGTTTAAAAAGCTCTTGTAAATCTGCTTCAGTGGCTTCCTCAGGCAAATTGCTTACTCTTACACTAAAGTCATCTTTATTTAACGATTTTCCGTAGTCGACTTTTTTGCCAGCAGTTGTTGCTGCATTAGCGCCTGGTCGTCTTGACGGTGGAATATAAGCTCCTGAAGAACTAGCAGCAGCTGAAGTTTCTTAAATTAAAATAATTTGAAAAAAAATTATTTGCTATAAGAAAAAAAACCTTTTTGAATAGCCTCAGCAGCAAATTTGGCCTCCAAAATGTCTTTATGAGGACATTTGGCACTCCAATGATCACCTTTGCATAATCTACATTTGATGGCTGAAACAGCAGCTGGAGCTGGTGTCTCAGTTTTTTCTACTTCCTAGATAATAAATACAATTAAAAATAAATTTGAAATTTTGTGTTTGAATAACCTCTTTCTTGGACAAAAACTGCATTAAGACTTCATCGGTAATAACTGTGGTTGCTGGATTAAGGCCAGGAGCATCTCCTGCTGAATCCCCAAATTTTTTCCATTCCTCAACAAAAATAATGACTAAATAAAACAATCCAATTTTTTTTTAATTACCTTTCTCTGTGCTACAGATTTGGGAAGTCTCACTTTTTCCACTTTAAAAATATTTGTAATCTGATTTTAAATAAAAATAATCAGAGCAAATTTTTTGAAAAATTTTATTTTACTTTATATTTTTTCTCATTTTCTATCTTGTATTCGATTACTTTTTTGAATCCCTCTTCATTGACTTCGATTTCTTCATAAAAAAAATAGCTCAGCATCAGTTCATTCATTCAATGGTTTAAATAAAAAAAAAACCTATGTCTTTTTCATCTATTTCATTGGCCCAATTGAGTCCACTTAAACAAAAAATTTCTTAAATTGGCAAATACTAGCAAAAAAAATTTACCTCTGTTCAACAATAGGCATTTTTCTTTACAAAAATGTTTTCTAAACAAAAATTAATTATTAGCTTGATTAATTTAATTGAATAAATTGCTCAATGAGTTAAATTGGTTGAAAAATTTCTAGTTTTATTTATAAAAATGTATTGCCAAAGATTTGGAATATTTCATGCATGTGGATAATTTTTATTTAGGCATATATTTGAATATAGAAAAAAAAATTAATTTTGATTAATTTTTATTTCAAATTTTGCAAAGCTTTCTTACTAAAAGTTTTAATATTTAGGATTTAAATTTTTTCCAAATTTAGCTTCCAAAAACGAGCATTTTTTCTAAACTAACTCAACTTTTTTTCAGCTTTAAATATAGGAGATTTTTCTAAAATATTTATCAATATATTTAAATTTAAAAAAAAACATAAATATTTTTTATTTTGCCTATTTATGATTAAATTTTTAATGATTGTTAAAAATTATTAAGGAAAAAAGTGTTTAAATATGTTTAGGTTTTTTGAAGGATTTTGTTTTCTTAGTAAACAAAAAACTTTTAATTTTATTTTTTACTTCAAAACTTTTGTAACAAAATTGATTGATACAGAAATTATAATTTTGCCTCAACTTAACTATTTTTTTGTCTTCAATTAGAGAAATTTTTATTCTCAAATGATGTTTAACGTGGATTCGGTGTAAATATAATGAAAAATAAAGCTTTCCTTGCATTTACTGATAAAATGCTTAGAATCAAGGAAAACAAATTTTTAGAAACAATTTAAAGATGTACAGTTTTCGTAAAGTGAATAATTTAAACTTATTAAAAAAAGAATTGTAAGAAGATTTAAATTTTAAATGGGTCCTCCTTTTTTTACTTAGCTCAATACATTTTGAATTAGTAAAATGATTTAATTTTAAGATCCATATATGAATTTTTATTTAAAATTAGGTGAGCTGAATGATTTTGGAATTCAATGCAAAGAGGTTTTTTTTTTAATTCAATGCGTTTTTAAGATAAGTTAAAATTTGATCAATAAATTAATTCTAGTGCGTTATTAAGTTTCCGCAAAATATTTTTTTTTTGATGCGGTGAAAAAATCTGTACATAGGTTAGTCCATTTATCTCATTTTAAACTTTAATGGAATTGTAAAAGAACGGCTTTTTTATTTGAATTCAAAATTTGCAATTTATTTTCTAAATTAATATTTCTATTACTTTTAAACAAGCATTTGTTTAATTTAGTTATTTCATTTCAAGAAAAATGAATACAGGATTATCTAGAAATTATTCTTACAGGACTTATTTATTTAAAATAAATCTTATTAGGGACTTGAATGAATGATAAGATACACATTTTTTTATCTACTCGTTTGTTTTGTCGATTTAAAAAATTTAGAAAACATACAAATGTAGAATTTTCTGGAAAGCATAATAAAAATCTAAAAATTGTATTAAAATTTATATTTTGAAATAAAAAGTAACTTGTCTTTAAATAAGTAATTATCCTTTCAACTTTTAACTCTTTTGATTAATAGACGTGAGGAATATGCTGATGATACTAAAGTCTAATCTAAAATTAAGAGTACCAAAGTGAACTTATAACTTGAAAGAAAAATAGATTACATCTAGGGTTGGTCACTTACTTGGTCCTTGGTTTTAAATTTGGAAAAATATTGTGTAATCCATATTGGTGCAAAAAATCCTTACTTATGAAAAGAGTTATTAGATTTGATTAAGTTAAGTCCTTTAAATTTTTAAAGTATTTTATAAAAAATAAAGAGAAAATTCAATTTTTTTAGAATTTTCAATTTAAAATTCTACTAAGATTAAAATTAAAACAAAAGAATATATAAAAATAAAATATATTGAAAAGTTTCTATTTATTCTTTATTTATTTTAGAGTCGAAACAAGTTAAATTTAAGTAAATTAAATATTTACTTTTTTTTTTATTTAGGATCAACTAATTCAGCTTAAGTTAGAATAGAGTGCAGCCTTATTGAAGAAAAAAAAAAGATTATGCAATAACGTAAATTAAAGTATTTGCTTTTAAAAAATTAATCAGAGGATTAAATCAAAACACGAAATACCATTAAAACTCAAATAAACATTAAATTAATATTAATTTTATATTTTTAAGAAATAATCAAGCAAGCAAATTTTTGAAAATGTTGTTTATTTTTCCTAAAGGTAAATCGGATTTAAAGCAGATTTTTACTAATTGTTTCAATACTAAATTAAGTATTTTCAAGTTACTTGCGGCAATATTCAAACATGAAATTGTATCAGAAAAAAAAAAAGAAAAATAGCTGAATTATTCGCTTTAAAAGAAGGTACTTGAAAACTTTCTTCTTGAAATTTATTTTAAAACAAAATTTTGCAGATAAACCAAAGCTTTTTTTAGAAAAAGTTTTAGAAATTTTTATTTTCAAGAATTTTTAATTTGAGCTCTTAAAAATAAGAATGATATTTCTTTTAAGTCATCCAGACTTTTAGATAAAAAATTAGCTTAAAATTTATACAATATTTATTGATAAATGTATAATTTTGATCATAGTTGTCTTGGTTACATAAAAACTCTAAATTCAACAAGACGTTTAATGTTTGATTTTTATGCTGATATTTATTTCTTTTTATTGTTAGTTGCAGTATTTAATCAAGGTAGAAAATAAAGCTGCAGCTTTGTTCTATTTTAGAAATAAATCAATATGAGCACCAGCATTATTTTTACGGTACCTGGTCGCACAGCCAACTACATGCCAATAGATGTAAATGCACCCAAGGAAATTATTCTAGAAAAATATGCCAGGTTTGCTACATTTTGTTCTTCTTTATCTATGAGTAAATTTTTTCCTAAAGAGAAAGCTATTCTACTGAGAATACGTGGCCATACGATTCTCCATCAGCTGGTTACTATGACATAACAAATTCAGACACCAAGCTTATTCTACTGAACAAAAAAATAACATGGGTAATTATTGATTGTTAAATAATTAATTCTAAAATTTTCTAAAATTAAAAAGTCTCATTTGCGTGGGAAAACAAAGCCCAAACGAGAGCCGTTTGTTAAAGATGAATTTTATGATTGGGTCGAAAAAGAAATTGAAATGAAAGCCCAAAGCGAAAAAAATTCAAATTCTTCAAGGTAGGCTGTGACAGAAAAATTTTTTTTTGTATTAATTTTTTTAATTTTTAAGAGATCAGTCGGCAAGCAAACGTGCCGTAGATCCTAGTCGGCATTTTTCAGGTAAGCTAGTTATAGCATTATAATACGAAACAGTTATTATTTTAATTTAGCAATTGGCTGTACATTTAAACCCAATTTTAAAGAGGACTCGACTAATACTTTCAAAAGCAAGAGTTTTTCTAAATCGGCATATAGTTGGACTCGACCGCGAATCAGCACCGGAGATTTAAACAAAAAAAAGGAGTTGAACAAAGAAGAAAGAGAGGAATTGATCAAATATTTTTACGAAATGAGCACGAGAAAAGTTGGCCTACACGACAAGACACATGTCAAAAATCCACCTCCTGAATTTTTGAGTTCTTATAACATAAATCATCCCGAGCTAAAAAATGGACAAAAATTATATTTGAGCAATTTATGTCAAGTTTATAGTGTTTCACCTCTCAAGAAATCAAAAAAATCCCAATATTTAAGTCTTTTAGACAGACAAAAAGAAATTGGTTTATAAAAAAAAAAAAAAAATTTTGAAAAATTTTTTTAAATTTAAATTATTTTAGATAAATGGTCACGTGATAAATTTAGAATGCATGATGGTGAAAATTTTCCCATGTATCGAGACTATATTAAATCACAAAGACCTGTTCCAAATTTTGTTAATTGTGGCTACTTACATCCAAAGCAAACAAGAGACGCATTCGTTCCTCAAAAATCAAAAAAAAGGTAGCTTTTTCTTTAAGATTTTATTTGATTTATTAGATTACCTACTAATTTCATCAGGGTTTTCTATTCTGCTAATGATTCGAGTAATAAACAAGCCAGTGATAGCATTTCATCAAAATCGACTGAAAGTTATTCAAGTCAATCGACAGATTTTAATACAAATGGCGAAAAGGATCAAAAGGGAAAAATTTTAAGCGATTTAAGCAACACTGATTATGAAAGTAAATCTATTTTTCACTTGACCTCAGCCAAAAATTAAATTTTGATTATATTTTATGTTATTTTATTTAATAATCAGTTTTAGATTATTTTGAAATAATTTTTTTTAAAAAATATTAATAGGTTCATCTCTATCATCAGAATCTACGATATCCTCAAATTCAGAGAAAGAGTCTGAAACTTCGAGAAGCTTGTCTCAAATATCTCATTTGTCCGATGGTTTTAATACAAATTCTTCTTCTTCTTCTACTTCGGACGATCCTAAATCTGCTACTAATCTCATTTTGAAAGCTGAGTCCAGTTCAGAAAAAGCACACATAGAAGTGGGACAGACTGAGACAGAGCTTGACAAGCTTTCTCACTCTTCGTCCCCTTTTGAATCTCAGAATACGAATCGATCTGAATTTATGAATAGTTCAAGATTGTCCAGCTCAAAAATAGCTAAAACACCAAGCAAAGCTTCCAGCAATGCACCCAAAAAGCCTAAGCCAATTCAAATAGTGCGAAAATCAGAAGATGAAGAGGAATAGCTTTCCAGCTTTAAGCAAATTGCACAAGCAAACGCTTTTTCAATCAGTCCAATTAGCTTGCTTTTTTTTTTCTTTCAATTGTTTTCAAAGGTAAAAAATTATCTAAATATTTTCAAGATCAAAAAAAAAATTGTTCAAAAATTTTAAATGCTATTTATTTTTTTATCAAAGATTTAATTATCGCTTATAAATGCTTTAATACATCAGTCAATTGCTTTTATTACACTTAAATTTTTTAGCTATTTTTAGCTTAATCAACAATTGGGCTTCAAATAAACAAGTTAGCCACTTGTTAATTTAAGACTTTTTTAAGAACACTGTTGTTGCAAAAACACTTAAAAATTAGAAATTTGTTAGAAAATTACTGGGCACAAAAAAATCAAATTTTTAATAAGAGTTCAAATATTTTGAATCAAAATCAGATATTGTCAACATATTATAAAAATTAATTGAAAACAAAAACGTTTGATCAACAAATATTTGCTTTTTGAAAAAAATGATATATTTTATTCTTTCAAAAAAAAATTAAAAAAAATCTTCTTTTAAAATTTTACGTACGTCAGACTAATTTTGGTATAATTTCTATTTTGAATAACTGTGGTATTTCAAAGCTAAAAAATGAGACTGACAAGTGTAATGTGTATTGAAACCTAATTGTTCTTAAGTCAGAAAGAAAGCCAGTTTAAAGTCACAAGCTAATTTTTAACCCTCAAAATTTATTTTTTAAACACGTCAGATTAAAATAAAAAGTAAGATACAAACTGATCAATTAAAAAATTATTAACGAAATTAAAATTCAGCTCAATTTTTGATATAGATTTTAATCAACTAGAAGCTCAAATTGAAACATCATTTGCAAAAAGACAACATTACAATCTTATAATTAAGACCTATTGATAATTCAAAATGATTATTCATATTTAATTGTGAAATTTATAATAATTAAAGCATCAAGCGTTATTAATAAAACAAAAATGAAATTTACGCATTTGGTAATAAAGTTCATAAAGCGAGATCATTTTAATAAAAAATGGGAAATAAAAGCGAGAAATTTGAAATCATCTATTTAAATTTTAGACTCAGTATCGTAAATTACTTTTTCACATCATATCATCTTCATTCTCTGTAGAAATAATATGATCTGATATTAACTTTAAATTACAATTTTAAGTTAGCGCGATGCTCCTTTTTCACACTATCATATAGGGGGTAAAAAAATTTTTTAGGATCTGAATTTTTACAGTCTCAAAGTATATCTTATTTAAGATTGTTATCTCAGAATTTTATCAATCGAATCAAATCGATCGACACATTTTCTGATAGAGAATTAAATGCTCTAATATTTAAGTTTTTTCCAGTCTGTAAAAATTTAAATAATTTAATCTTTTGATAATCAGCTTTTGATAAGATTTATTTTCGGAAATTGAAAGTTAACTTTTTATTTGAGCATTCCTAAGTCTGATTTATAGGAATCTTAGTTGTATTTTTAGTTTGACTTTAAAAAAAAAATTTAGATTTAGATTTTGTCAAAAAATATATTTTTAGATTTGACAAAATTTATTTTTATCCATGGAAATTAACAAATCAACATTAAATTTTTTTTAAAATATTAGGAAATTTTAACTGATATTAGCTGATATAAGCTTTAAGAAAGCAGCTATTATCAGATACTTGTGACTGTAATTTGGGTTTTAAAATCTTGAAACTTCAATATTTTGAGAATTGAATAATTTCAAATATCTTCAAATATCTGATTTAAACATTATAACTTTGAAAGTAAGTTTTGTTGATCCATTAATTACCATCGATGATTTCCAATATTCGACCTAATCCAACAGACTCGTCATAAACTAATTAAAATATTTAGATTTTTCAAAAATTTTAAATGTTTTTCTAAAGAATATTACTAATTTATTATAAATATTATTAATAATTAAAAAAAAAAATTATCGCTGATAAAAGTACCAAATTAATGCAAAAATTTCTTATTAAGATTCTTTATATTTATTTATCAAGAATTTAATTTTTAAATGAATTTAAAATTATTTTTTTTAATTTTTTTTATCTATCAAGATGCAATAGAAAAAGAAAATCAGCAATAGAAAATCATCATGTTTGCATGACTAAAAGATAAAATTCTGAACGAATGTTTTTCGTAGTTTAGAGAATAATTATTGAAAATTTAATCGAAATTTTAAATTTAGATTTTTCATCTAAAGTATATTATTTATTATAAAATTTTTAGTAAAAATTTTCTCACTAGTCTTTTCAGAATAAATTTTAAAAAGAAAATATGAACCGTTTGACTTCTTAAATTAGAAATCTAATATTCCAAAAAAATATATATATAATAATAATAATAATAATAATAATAAGAATAAGCTACGACAGGTTTTACCCTGTAAACGAAACCCATATAGGGCTCGTTATAGTAGCTGTCTTTGATTATACTTCAGTTACTAAAATGTTTGTTTTTGTTTAATTTCA
>PJRA01000313.1:1000506-1022196 GCA_016987375.1 Brachionus koreanus | reverse complement strand
TACCTTAAAATATATACCTTAAATATACCTTAAAATCTTAAAAATTCATAACAAAAAATATCTTTTCACATTCTATAATTTGATAGAATAAATAAAAATATTCTATAAAATGAAAGACTGAATCTATCAAATCGTGAAATAAGCATTTATCTTCATAGATCTAATCATTATACTTATGATAAAAGAGATTCACAGAGTATTAAGTCATCTTTAGATAGCGTCGCAGAACCCCTAGCTTCAGAACCGTGTGCATAAACTTGACTCTGGTTTTGAATCCTGGTAAAAATGTCTAAGTTTAGTTTATTGAATAAATTTATATATAACCCCATTGATGACATACATGGTTGTTTTGCAAAATTTTTCAAAATATATCTTTTTTAATAAAGTTAAATTATTAAATAAAAGGAAGAAAAAAAAACGGTAAGAACTGATATACCTGGGCTGGATTAAATAAATATTATGATAAGTTTAGCTGACGCTATGAATCCTTTTTGTTTCTAGTTCTTCTTTTTTATATTCTTTCGTCAATTTGTCTTTCATTAGTGTCCCATGTAATTTATAGTTCTTTTAGATGTAACCAAATATGGTCTGGTTGTAGTGTAAGTAGTGTATTTTAACTTATTGTTTCAAATTTCCTAAAAAAATTATTTAACTTAAAATTTATTGTAAAAATATTAATATTTTTTCTTTGGATAATAGTAAGGGGATGATCTCGGGCAGTTTTGTACCTTCTTCTTGCTAACCTTCTTTTCAGTCCCATGTTAGGTGGTTTTGATAATAAAATGAAAGTGAACGAAAAATTTGAAACTTTGAATATTATAATTATTAAAATGTTAATAATTAAAAAATAAATAAAATATAATAAAAGCTAAAATAATTTAAAAAAAATTTACCAGCTTTCACTCAAGACCAAAATCTAAAGTCTTTTACATTCAAAGAATTAAATTATTTAATTGTTTAGCTGTATCCTTAAACTTTTAAGAAAGGAGTGTAACGATGTTAATTTAATCAACTATCAATTATAAACTGTATCAATAATAATCAAGATTTATTGAATTCAATGTGTCTATTCTATTTATTAGTGTTAATAATTTTTTAAATTTTTTATTTTTTAAATGATATGTTGATTTAACTTTTTAATTCTTTCTATTTTTTCTTAATTAATAATTTAAAAAATATAAAAGAACTACGAATAGACAAAAGCTTATTTGTTACGAGATAACTAAAAGTAAATTGAGATAAAAAAAATTCTATATACAATTTATTACAAAAAAAAATTTCAAACAAAAATATTCAATTCATTTTGAACTTGAGCTCTGCACAGTGGACAATTTGAGTTATTATGGTTTTCTTTCATTAAATCAAAGCATTTTTTACAACAGCACAAGTGTTTACAAGGCATTAATAGAATGGAGCTTTTTTCTTGTAGACAAATAACACAATTTTGGCTGCTACAAGATTGTTTTAACAGAATATTTGTCTTTTCAAGTTTTTTTATTTTGCATTTTAAAAAAATGATTGAAACAACGAGAAAACTGAATACAATTAGTAAGAAAATTAATTGCCATTTTTCGTCTAATTGGATTAAACCAAAAAATTCTTCTTGCAAGTTCAAATTTGAATTTTTTTCATCCAGAATTTTGAAAATATTATGATATTCATGAACGATTAATTTTAAAGAAAAAAGAAAAACTTCGAAAAACAACTTGATCCAAAACTCTACAATATCAGCTATATTAGCTAAACATTCAATTGAAATTACTAAATAATCACATAATGATACAAACAATTCAATAACTTCAGATGCGATATATTGCATATTCATAAAATTTCTTCATTACTTAATTTAATTAAAGATATTAATCAAATTTTCAATCATAATTTAGAATAATAAGTAAAATCACTCCTGGCACTAACAGGGGCTAAATATTGTACAATTTTTTCTATTACAATCAAAAGGTTTATTTAATTTTTTCACAAAATATAATAAAAAAAATTCAAGAGCTTGATTAATTAATCAAGAACAATACATTCTTCTGCTTCGGTAACTGCCGAACTGCATTCAAGTATTTTAGGCAAATTTTTTTTGGATATTTCGTCGGTATCAAGTTTTTTATTTGAACAAGATTCTTCACCAGAACTTAAATTATTTTCCAATTTTATTCGCTTTGCGGGTTTTTGAGAACATTCACCATTTGGACTCTTTTCACTAGTTCTCATTTCTGGTGGAGTACAATAAATTTGATTGTCACTATCACTAAAAGAAGAAGAATGACTAGAATCAGCTTTTAAATCTTCACTTATCAGAGATAAATTAACAGCATCACTGCTATCTACATTTGATCTTGTATTTTCATCATCGTCATCATCTTCATCGGTTTCTTCTTCAACCTCTGCTTCTTCACCTTCTTTATTTTGACTATCTTCTTGTTTCTTGGCATAAGAATCGATAAGCTAAAACAATTTTCTATTTTATATTCGTATCATTTACTTTTTTATCTTTTACTTTTGTGTACTTTTCATCAAAGGTTTTTCTATTATTGTCTAGAATAGTTTCTAAGTTTTTGTCATTTTCAGCTGGATCTGATTCAGTCAATACATGATTTTTATCTTTTTCATCTTTTAGAAAGTTTTCTATCCTGGACTTTTGAATCTGAATATCATCCGCAATTCTTCTTGATTTTAAGATTTTACATATCTTTTCAAACGACAATTGAGATATTTCAAACAGTTTTTTCTCTCTTTTTAAAAGTAAAAAATTAAATTAAATTAATTACTAATACTGAACAGTGAATAAAGTTCTAATTTTGTACTCTATTTTAAGATTATGAGCATTGTTTGCTTCTTTTATCCATTCAAAAACTTCAATAAAGTCCGGAAATTGCCTGCTTTTGTTCAAACATTCTGTGATATGGGTATTAATTTCATCATATTGTGTACCTTTGGAAATTGAATTCAAAATTTTTAAAGATATTAATAAATGTTTTTTTTTTAAATTAGTTTTAATTTATTTGGTTAGTTAAAGAGTAAATTAGATGATTGAAGCAACAAAAAAATGATTGATCCAGCTTACCGTCAAATTTAATTTTTTTGGAAAATTGAGGGCTTCTGCCTTTGTTAATCTTGTAATCGTTGGCGACCAAATGTGGAAATTTTTTACAATACATAGTCAGCTTTGAGTAAGCTTCAACAAATTTCTTTTTCAAATTAGCTTCGTAGATATATAACGAGTTTTCATCATTCAAGTCTTCACTAGTGATCTCTCTATTTTCACTTTCTATTATTTTTTCATTTAAATTCTTCAAAAACAAAAATATTTTAGACTTAAAAATTTTTAGAATAAAATATTACCAAACAAAAATCGTCTAATTTTTTAATATTTCTCAATATTCTCAGCTCTTTGTTTGTCAAATTTTTCAACTCTAAATCATCACTTGATTCAGGTCCATCTCCAGCAGCATTTTCATTTTTTTCTATCTTCGCAATTGTAGTTTTTTTAGCAATACTGTCTTTATCAATTGAAGTTAACTCGGTCGAAAATCCAACTGGACCAATTTTATTTTCAGAATTCTGAATAAGTGGGCTTGATTTTAGATTTGTTTGTTCAAACTGAGTAACACGTTTACTTTTAACACTAGTAAATGTTAGAATTTTTTTCTCAGATTCTGGGCTTTCTTTTGTTTTAGATTCCGATTCGACCCCAGAGTCAAGATTGGCATTTTTATTTAGATTTTCTTCTTGCACTGCGTCTGCCAAAAAGGCAAGCTCTCTTTCCTCTTTGTCTGTATCTTGCCCTTTGTCTCCATTTTGTTCACTGGACGAAGTATGCAAATTTTTTTTATCAGATTTTGGTTTGGAATATTTTTTTAAAAGCTTTGCCAAAAAATACAAATTAGAGAATATGGTTTTACAATCAGATGCTAAAGCTGTTTTACACTTTTCCACCAATTCTAAAAAGTTTTTATCACATGGGTCGATTTCTGAATTATCATACAAATTTTGTACGTAACAAATTAAAACTTTGACTTGGTCTGGCTCGGATGAGTCCGACAATTTATTTAATTTTGACAAGTGTTTTTTATAATAACTTAAGAGATCAAAGTTATTTTCATTTGAATTGGAAACAGACATCTATTTAGCTGATTGAAATAAAAATACTGCTCGTATATAGAATTAGATAATTTTTTTATTTTATTTAAAATTAAGTTGATAAATAGTTATTAAAGAGTCATTTATTTCTTAACAATTTACTTGGTTTAAAAATTTATCATTCTTTCAAATATTTAATTTTTGTAAGTTTTTTTTTGAAAATTTATTTAAAATAAAAATTAAACAAAAGCAATTTCATATTAAAAACCAGATTAGAATCGATTTAAAATTTTTACATTAATTTTCAACTAAAAAAATTAGATAAAAAATAATAAATGAATTTTAAAATTAATTTTAGTAATTTTAATCAAAAATTTTCTTTAGTATTTTCTCTTTTTCTGCTTGAATTTCTTTTTCGTCTTTTTTATCTTCAGTCTTATTATGACCATTTCGTCTCATTTCTCTACATTTTTTAACATTGTCCTTTAGTTTGGCTTTATCCAAATTATACGAGTTAAATGCCAAAGGATAAGTCTTTAAAGTATGATTTATTTGCTGCTGATTATTCGAATTTTTCTCCAATTCATCTTGTGATTTTCTATATTTTTCCAATAAGCTTTTGCATAGTTCTAAATCCTCTGAATGATCATAGGCGCCGTATTTTTTAAACAAATTTTCTCTAACCTTGATTAATTTGTAAATAAAATCTAATTAAAAAATTAATTCTACTGTTTTTATATTTGTAAATTCGAAATTTTGAAGTTGACGTTGAAAACCAAAATTTGGATTAACTTGAGCTCTAGCCCCTCTAAGTGCATTCATTGAATCATACCATGGTAGGCTTGTCACAACCATTACATAAGATATGACTAGTGTTGCACTTCTGGAAACCCCAGCTAGGCTTGTTTAACAATATTTTAAAAATAAAATATCAAAATGAGAGAGCCTACCAATGGACCAAAACGTTCCCATTCATTAAGCGCGCCGAATGAATAAAATCAATTGACTGCTCAAAAAAACGACCCAGATCCTCAGACGCTACATCACTGGCGTCAAAACATAAATAGTTGATATTCTTTTAAAAAAAATGTCTCTTGGTAATTGATTTCAAAAAAATTTCAAATTAATTTTTGTGTTATCAACAAATTTTTTAAAAATTCAAATAAATCTTTAAAAAAAATTTCTCATTTTTTAATTACCTCTTGTTTTCCAGGTTTTGCTTCATTGTGAACAGAAAGTATATGTGTTATTTTATTTTCTTCAATTTGTTTGGCATCAGTGCTGTCTCGTATGCTACCAATATAAAGCCCAGGTAATATTTTATTCATGCCATTACCCATTTTCAAAGGCCAGAAACTAAAATTTCTTATAAAAAATTCTGTTATTATTATTCGCAAAATTCCAAGCCAAGTACATAAATGACTAAAATTTTTTGAAATATTTTTGTGATTAAAAATTAAGCATCAAATTATGCTAAAATTATTCTATCATTCGCATTTGAATTTGATATTAAAATAAAACTTTATGGAATCCAAGGGCATACCATTTATAGTAAAAATTTTATATTTAAAGATTAAAAATTAAATAAGATAAACTTATAGACTAATTAGGAAATTTTTGACAACATACCTGGTAAAGGTATCGATGTAAATATTTGGAATTCATGTTATGAAGGATGTGAATGCTCAACATGCTTCGTTGAAGATTCGCAAATAAGCTCAAAGTGTGTGTGTGTGGGAATTATGAGCCAAAATAACAATTATGACACCCAATATCGGCTAAATGTTAATTATTTTGATAAAAATTGGAGCTTGAATTTATTTCCGATTAATGAATGCCATTCTGAATGTGCATGTACTAATGATCGATGTTCAAATAGGGTGGTTCAGAATGGGCCTTACTTTAATTTTGAAGTATTTAATTGTGAAATAACTGCTAAAGGTAAAGGACTAAGAACCAGAGATTTTATTCCGAAGGGAAGTTTTGTAATTGAATACATGGGTGAAGTAATTTCTTTAGATGTAGCAAAAAATCTTTTCGAAATTAGAAGTGGCCTGTCCGAACCTAACTATATAATGTTTTTGAAGGAATTTTATTCAAATAAAATGTGTATGGCAAGTACGGTGATAGATGCAAGGAATTACAGCAATTTTGGAAGATATATTAATCACAGTTGTGAACCTAATTTGTTTGTTTTGCCAGTAAGGATAGAAAATTTAGTTCCCCATGCAGCTTTGTTTAGTCTAAGGGACATTTATGCAGGTGAAGAATTATGCTACGATTACAATGGAAGTGTCGGAATCAGTCAAATTGAAGTCGATTTAAAAAAAGAAAAAACTTCTATAGAGTGCTTTTGTGGTTCTTCAAAATGCACTGGATTTTTGCCAATGACAGATTTAAATATCTAAATTTTTTTAACTAAATTAAAATTTTTAATTGTTATTGAATAGAAGAGAATAAATTTTTAAATTAATCAAATTGAAACTAAATATTCATAAGTTTGAAAAAATTACTTTGAAAATTTCTAAGGCCACTTGTTTACTTGACTTTGTAATTAGAAATTAAAAGTAATTTTTTTGTTGAAAATTGAAATTCTTGGTTTCAATCAATTCTTTAGCTCAAAAATATCTTTTAAATTTCAAGAACAAAAATTTCAATGAAATTTTAATTTGCTAGTTAGTGGTTCTATTTTTGAAATTATGACAACATAAATGAATGGTTGGACCCATTTAAATCAGTTCGCTTTGATAAAAGGGTGATGTTTTGTGTTTGGATTTAGGGAGTTTGGGGGATTTCCAATGGATTCAAGACAATAGTGCTACAAATGCAGAACTTTATTCTAATCAATTGGAACAAATATATGCTTCACTTCAGGAAAATTATCTTTGTTTGGTCAACTGAAAGCTATTTTCTTCAAGAAACCTTATACTAGCTAGCTAGGTGAAGATCTCAAAAAGCTAGAAGACCAATCACACGAATAGAAGAGTTGGAAGGAATCGAACTTCACTTTTCTTTTTTTTCCGAGACCAAGTTGAAAAAGGCTGTCGTGAGTTTTTGGTTCCAAACCCTGAATGGTACAAGACAAGACTACTCGCTGATAGATGACTAAAGGCAATAGAGCATGATAGTATTTATGTTAAAGATTAGCCGAAATTTTTATATTGATAAATTAGAAGAAGTTAAAAAAAAATTTATAATTTTCTCACTATAATATTTAGACTTAATAATCTGATATTGTTAAATTGACTTAAAATTTTGCTAAAATTCTAATTTTAAAAAAAGTTAACCTAAAATTTTTATAGAGTAATGGCATAGCTAGAGTAATTATATCCAAAATTTTCAATTGATTTATTGAATTTAATTTAATTTTTACAAAAAAAAGAAAATAAAGAAATCAATGAAATTCTCTTATGTTATAAAGGAAAAGGGCGTTCTTTGAATGCTAGTCCGAATCAATGAACTATTATGAACTAAAAATTTTAAGTTTTAATTTTATTTTACTCAGCATTAATTAAACTAAAAGTAAATTATTTGATTAGTCTTAGCACTGAGTCTGTACTTTATTGTGTATTCTAATAATTTTAAAATAAATAAAAAAAAAATGATTTTTTTTCTCTATTTTAAAAACAGTTGTCATTAGAAATAATTCAAAAAAAATACTAGAGCAAAATGATAAAATTAATTTCCATAATTTTGAGTGAAAGCTTTTTAGTGTGAAGCAAAAGAAATTTAAATGTTTGGCACTAATGAGCTGATTAATTTATTTTAAATAAAATAACTTTAACTAATGGGAAATATAAATAACAAAAACCGCAATTCAATCAATACAAATCCAAATATTGTAACTCGGATCAAAATAGAAAAACTAGACGTTCGAATAGAAAACAAGCCAACTCAAATCGATGAGAGATCGCCATCAGTTCTTAAATATCGAACTCCTCACTTCAAGTAAGTGATTAATCAGACAAGAGAGTTAGTTTTATTTTAAAAATAAAATTGAAGAGCATCCGCCAGAATCAGATTTCCACCTGTAAACAGAGACGAAATTTGGAAAATAGGCTGGATTCAAGCATGTACTTACATGCAATTCCGCAATTCTTACGGATATTTTGGACAGTAATTTTTGAAAATATTATTTAGAATTTTAGCTTATTTTTGATCAGTTCAAGTTGGGAATTTCCCGAGCTGACAACCGGTTTGAAACCGATGATCAGTGATTCAGATGGAAAAAATTTTCCATGGTATGGTAGCAAAACCGAAGTTGTTTTAATTAAAGGACCTCAGCAAAATTTTACAATGCATCAGGTTAGCATGAATGACAATTTCTATCCACATGTTACCTGGGATATACCGACCGGGACGGACAAAAGCCCAAAGTTGACCAACATTAAACGAGATCAAAAATTTTACACATGGCTAGTTGCCATGGATGTTTCAAATGGAACATTTGTGGTACTGAAAACATTTAAGTGGAGAATGAAATTGGAAATTCAAATCGATCCGTCCAGAGAACAGGGTAGTCGAGCTAAACTCGTCAGCAGCCCTATTTCCAAACAGCCATACGCATTAAAGTATAATATAAAAATTCCCGATTGTGCTTTGTATCCTTCGAATGCAAACAGTGCTCAAATTTTAATCTGGAGGCCTTCTTTTGGAAAGCCGGTTGTTGTCGTCTCACCTAAATGTTATAATAAAAGTTGGCTTCAAAAATAGCATTAGTTAATTCATTTTTTATTAGCACTTTTTTTTTTATTTATTTATTTTTATTAGTATTCTATTTGTAAATAAATTTTCAAATATGAACATTCATCCAAATAAATTCATAGACGAAATCATTCAAAATTTGATCAAAAACGATGCCATTACATTGGCAAAGTTGCTCAATTTAAAAAATCAAAAATTTAACAAGCTATATTTTGGAGACGATTCTAAGGAATACTTGAGGGACAAATTTTCCAACTCATCGAACAGAATATACAGTTGGACCGAGGTTATAAGCAACTATGTTCTGGCACGGAACAGTCTTTACAACCAGGATTACATAAACTCATTTGAATTAATGAGCAAGTCATTCAAAAGTTTGATTGAATTGATCAAAGAAGCCAAAGAAGAGAACTGGCAGCTGCCGATTTTGTTTCAGATGAGTGTTGACCTAAGACTCCTTGCATACACATGTGACTCGCGGCACAGACAAGACTTTGAGACCGAGCAGGATAAAGAAACCAATGCAGAAAGCTCAAACCAGGATCAGTATGCCGAAAAGACAGCCGAATCGTTAATGATCTGTTTTAGAAATTTATGTACGGACACCAGGTCCGAGTCTCAAGTTTCTAAACGTTGGGGCATGATGCACATAATTAATCAGCTATTTAAAATTTATTTTAAAATAAATAAGATAAATTTGTGCAATCCTTTGAAGAGAGTTATAGAAAATAGTGGCATGAAGGACGCATTTCCCATATCGCACCAAATCGTCTACAAATTCTATGTAGGTCGACAAGCAATGTTCGAAAATGATTACAATACAGCTGCCGACTACTTCGAGTTCGCTTTTCGTAATTGTCCCAGCAAATACATTAGGAATAAAAAAATAATTTTGGTTTATTTAATACCAGTGAATATGCTACGGGGATACATGCCAAATCAAGACTTGCTCCTAAAATATGATCTAAAACCTTTTGCTGAAATAGTCAATGCTGTTAAGCAGGGAAATATTCAAAAGTTTAACAATGATATGATTGAATATGAAGATTTTTTTATTGAAAGCGGGGTCTATTTGTTTCTAGAAAAGCTTAAAATGACAACTTATAGAAATTTGTTTAAAAAATTGGCCAAGTTGCTCAATACTGCACAAATACCCATTGAAGAATTTGTCAATGTACTTAAGTTTTTAGATGAAGACGACATGGACAACGATATATGCCAATGTATTTTGAGCAATTTAATTTTTGAAGGAAAGATTAAAGGCTATATTTCATACAAGCATAATAAATTAGTTGTAAACAAAGATTTCAAGGCTGCTTTTCCGCGTTTAACAACTATAAATCCTAATAAATAATTGAAATCATTAAATTTTTTAAAATCAAAATTTTGAATTCTCTAAAAATTCTAATAAAAGTGTTTTTTATTTTTTATAGAATTTATTTATTAGAAATTTGAACCAGAATTGTTCAAAAAATTACCATAAATCAATTATTTTCTTGAACATAATTCATATTATAAAAAAAAATTTAAAATTGATTGAAAATTTAAAATGGTTTTAATTTGTTTTTAATGTACGGTATTACACATCAGAATAAAGGTTGTCTATGGTGCATTGTTCTAGAAAAGATTTATGTTCAAGTCAAAAAACTCAAACTACTTTGCTTAAGAAGACGTGGATTAATAGTCAAAGAAGCATGTTTAGTGCATGCCGAGACATAGACCCCGACCATGTAAAAAAATGATTAAAAGTGAAGCACCAGAGTCGGAACTTCGAGATTGCAAAATAGAATAATCAGAAAAGATTAAAATCAAGATCAATATGCACAAAATTACAAAAGACAACCTTTATTTTGATGTGTAAAATTATTGGGATTATAATTCTTTAATAGTGGTGCAAACCGTTCTTTTTGACTAGAAGACGGCTTTTTAAATTATTTTAAGAAATATATTATTAAGAATATTCATATAGATAAAAGATGATACTTCATTTTTTGTGCTATTTAAAATGTTTTTTATTTATTTATTATTTGTTTAACTGATCGAGGTAATGCTTCTTCAAATATAAAAAAAATAAATATATAGTCATAATAAAGCAAGTTAAAAATGAATTTAATAAAAAAGAGAGAAACAGAATACATATTTTTAAATATTTGATGACTCAAAAAAAAAAGGAAGAAATAGTAAGGTAGCAATTACACATATATATGGTTCTAATATAAATGTTTAATAGTTTGTTTAAAGGAACAATTAAATCTTGTTAAAATTAGCCCTTGTTGATTTATATAAAACTTTTAGATCAAAAGTTATTTGAATAAAGAACACCAAATTTTACTTTTTTGCATAACTTTAAAATTGAGTAGATTTTTACCTTTTCACGTATCATCCGAAAGAAAAGACTAATGAATTTGAAATTTTAATTTTAAAATAACTGATCCATATGGTTTAAAACAAGCATATTTTACTTTTTAAGATTTTGGGCTTTCTTTTTTTACTTTTCTTATAGACAAACTATAATGTAATTTTTATCCAAATAACTTACACAACTTGTATTTTATTAATTTCTTAGAATAGTTTTTCACTTAGAATCATTCAAAAAAAAATTTCATTCATTTCAAAATTTAAATTTTTTTCATATAATTTAAAAGCTTAAATAAAAAACTAAATCAATTATATAAACATTGAACTTTTAAAATCTAAATGAGAATAAAAAATGCATTCATTAATTGAATTTAAAAATTTTATTCAATAAAAATTAAAAATAATTTAATTAAAATATTTTTTTTTAAATTTAGCTAATTAAAAAGTAAAATTTTATTAAGATTTGTTTAAATCGGTTGAATCGATCGATTTTTCAATCAAAAAACTTTTTTTCTAGAAAAAAAATTTTTTTTTAAATCAAATGATCTAAAAATAAATTGAAAAATATTACTTTTTTTTCAATACATTCGAAAAATGTGATGAAAATAATCAATATTGCTGCTCCTATAAAACTTGTCACTGATCCAAAGTAAAAAGCATAGTCATAAAAATTGAATTTTGAATAAATTATTCCTGCAATAGCCGGCCCTGCTATAGATGGTAAGCTGATAAAAAAATGATAATAGCCTTTGTTAATAAATTAATAATATTTATTTTTCTTTATTCACTTTTAATTAAAAATTTAATCACCCGCAGCATGATTTGCAAGTTTAGGTGATTGAGCTAAATCGCACGAAATCGGTACAATAAAGCACAACAAAACTCCATCCATTAAACCTAGAATTGCCAATTGTATCAGTAATTCATTAAAGCACCTTGCCATCGGAATAGTTAGTTGAACAATTCCGTAAACAATAAACACTAATGTGTGATAATGAACCCTATGAAATTTCTAAAAGTTTAATTAGCAATTTTTTTTCTTTATACAAAAAAAATAATTCTCTAGAAGTTTTAGAAAAAGAAATTTAACTAAAAAAAATACCGTATGGTCACCAATTTTTCCGAACACTAAAGCAGCGAAGCCCGAAGCCGCGCCAAAAACCACATTTATATAAAATGGCTTGTCATTTGGAAATACTTTAATTGAATGATGATCCTTAATAAATAAATTATTAAACAATTTAAATTTTTTCTTTAAATAGAGTACAATATTGACTATGGGAATTAAATAGCCAAGCATTCCAAAAAATGACGCTACACAAAACACAATAAATTGTGGCTTTTTGAGCACCTCAAGTCCAAAGCTGCTTTTTAATTTATGCATTTTTTTTTTGTGAATCAACACCGGTATCATTGGTTTGTAAGTCATTGCCATAAACATTGTGATAAAATTAAGAACGCTCAAGAATAAGAAAGTTGTCTTTAAACCGTGATTATCAATTAATTTTGAGGTAAATACTGGAAGTAGAACAACCACAATTGATCCAATTAGATTCATGATTCCATTAGCCAGCGATATGCGCTGAAAAGTTTTGTTTTTAAAATTTTAAAAATTGATGTGTCCGAAATCATAAATTAATTAAAATTTTGAACTATTTTATATCTAAACGACCTTAAAATTTTTTCAAATATTAAAAACTTATTAAATTTAAAAGCCCTTTTTAGAAATTTAAGATTTGGTCACTTTAGAATTTATCACTTACTTTATTAAAATAATGTGGAAGAATGGCAAGAGTTGAAGTTAAAAGAAATGCTTGGCCAATGCCATATAAAACTCCATATGTTAAAAAATAAAGTCTCAAATCATCAATAAAAACGCATAGTGCTAGAGATGCACCAGAAATAAGTCCACCGAAAATTCCTGGTTTACGAGGACCAAAAAAATCAGTTGCAATACTTCCAAAAGAGCAAAAAATATATTGAACACCAGTGGATAAGCTTCCTATCCAAGCTATGAAAGAACAAGACTAATTTTTTGTATAAAATAAAAATTTATGTACCTGTGTAAACAACATGATTTTCTGTCTGATTGTAGACTCGTTCCATTTCGTTTAGTAACAAAGAGTAATTGTTTATCATTCCAATTAAAATTCCGAGACAAAAGCCTGAACACAAAACCACAATCCATCCCCAGCCTCCTTCTTGATAAATAAAATCTGAATTTTGATTTTCTAAGTTTTCATCTAACAATTTCACTTCCTTAATTGCATTTTTAAATACAACCTCAGGACCTTTGATTAAAATATTTTTTATTTTTTTGTCACATCAAGTCAAACATTGATACTTGAATTTCGAGAGAGCTCAATAAATTTTTGTCCCTCGTCATTTTGATCACGATCATTTTTGGTCATTGTAAATTGTGTCTTGTAAATTTTTGATGATAAACTTTGATTTGCTAATTGTTGGTTTGATGATAAAATTCATTCAAGTGTCGAATTTTTGTCTTTTAGGCACAAATTTTCTTATCTAAAAATGAAATTTTACTTTTATTAAAAAAATGTTTTCTTCTTTAATGAATCGAATGCAGAAGCTTGAAAATGCAGTGTAAGATTTTCTTTCTTTTTTTTTTTAAATTCAATTGTCTAAAATGCATAATTTCTAACAAAAAAGAATGCTGATAAATTTTAGCTTGTTAGAGTAAGCACAACGCTTTATAAATTTATTCTCATATTGCAATATCAATTTTTTTTACAAAAATTAAACAAACATTTAAAAACAAAAAATTAATTTACTTAATCGGATTAAATTTAGTTAATTCTATTTTTTTAAATAAAATTTTTCTAACTAATATAATTAAAACTGAGCTCTGATTTTTTTTTTGCTTCTAATCGATCGTTAATGTCAAAATTATTAAATGCAAAAATTAATAGTAAATTTTAGATCAAAATTTTAAAGAATCATTATGAAATTTATTTTCAATAACCAAAATTATTTCCAATAATAAAAATTTAAATGTAAATTTATTTTATTTATTTTTTCTAAAGTAATAAAATAAACATATTTTGGGTGCAAAAACAATGTACACAATTTTATATGCTATAGAATGTCTGCGATGAATGTTTTTCTAGCATGTTTCCAAGTTAACAAAAAAACTTCTTTATTAATTGTGAATTACAAAAAGTTATAATTGAATAGCATATTTTTAATAATTATTTTATCTGCTTGACATGATCCTCATGAAAAGATCTAGCGTACTCTTTGAGCTTGTAAAATTCCTCTTCAATTTTATTTGTTATTTGTTTTCGTATTTCTATCTGAAAAGAAAAAATAAGACAAAAATATTTTAAAATAACTAAAATGGTTACTGCGCTAAGTTGTTTTTCTTTGAGATTTCTAACCATATCATCAAAATAAATAGGCTCTCCAAACACAATTGTTGCTTTTTGCCCCATCTGAGGTCTATAAGGTTGCTTATTTGGTAATATGTCATCAAAGCCTAAGTAAAAAAATAATTTTATTTATATTTTTTTATTTTTTGTTTTACCATAGTGATAAAACGGTAAAACAACAGGAGTTATTTTTGCATCTGCGACCAGCCGACCAACGCCCCACTTTAGCCTAATATATTCCTTTTTTTCATTGACTTTACCTTCGGGGAAAATGTGCACCCAATCCCCCTTATTCAAATCATCCAACACTTGATTCATAATCGGCTGATATACTCCGTCCCCTCTAACAATCGGCAAAACTTTGCCCAAGCGGAAAACAAGTGAATGAAATGGTTGACTAAAACATATTTCTTTGGCTGCCAAAGTCCATCTCAAAGTTGGTTTTTCAGGCGTTAGAAATGTCGAAAGTGGGAGAATAGCTCCTAGAAAATTGACCAAATTGAAAAAATCAATTTATACTAATTAAGATTATACCAAACACAACCGGATCATCGCAACAAGAGTCATGATTGCAAACAGTTATTAAAGGCTTTCCTTTTGGTCGGTCATGCAATATCTTATTAAAGCTATCTATGTTTATTATTTTTGTTTTATTGAAACGCTCTTTATTAATGCTAAAAAATAAAATGTTTGATTCCTGGATTATTTTGTAAATTACTTGCAAACAAATGACTTGTGTAGCCAACCACAAATGAAACAAAACTAGATGCTAATCGCCATTTTTTTGAAAACTTAGTGGATACAGTCCAATCGTTCATTTAATATCGTATTAACTTATATTTGAAACTATATGCTAAATACTTATCAATCAGAATTTGTGTGTATATGATATTTTGTACAAAATATTTTAAATTGATCCTAAGTATTAGTGAAGTAGATTAAGTTTTATTTTCTTTAATTTTTAAATAAAATATTATATAAACTTTTGTCTAATTTATTTTAAGATTTCAACGCATCCACTAATTTAAACTAACTGCAAAACTAAATTTCCGAATTTTTCAATCAAACTATAATTTATTTTAAATAGAATAGTTTTAAAAATATGATTAAAATGAGAGTAATTTTTTTTATAAATTTATTGTGAAATGAATTTGAGAAAGAATTACATTTTTTTTTGACATCTAAATACTAGCCTAGGCTTTGAAGAAGCCTTTTAAAAAAAAAGTCTGTTGACCAAGATATATTTATTTTAATATAAAAATTTCTAATTTTTTTTACTTTATCAATAAAAAAAGCAATAGTTAGCAAATCTTCAAAATCTAGATTTTAACTTTTTTTCTTATACTCAATTCTTTTATTTATCCAATTTTTAAATTTTATTTTTATACACGGTCATCAAAACAGCTAACATAAAGTGGCCGTCACTGACGGTACCCAAAAATACATTTTCACCTTCCACAAAACATATTTCACGATTTACTCTTGATACTGATAGGCCTTTTTCCAATAATAAACGAATTAGTAAAATTTCAAAATTTTCATTTTTAGCTTTATAAATTTTTTTAGAATAAAATAAGCAAAGAGTTAGACATTTAATTTTGAAACGCACCCAATTCTGTTTATTTAAAATTTATTATGAATTAAAGTTTTAAATTAAAGTTATAATATTAATATTATTTTTTCAAGATTATAAAAAATGGAATTCATTGATTTTTTTGTTTGTTAATATTTATGAACGTTTATCATTCAAGTTTATTAAAGGTAAATTTCAACATGGTGACCCACTCTAAATTATATTCGATAGGTTAAATTATTTATTTTTTTGTCTATTGCTTTTTTTAAGGTTTTAAAAGAGCATGAATAATAAAGAAAATTTCCTTTTTAATTTATTCTATCTATGAGTAGACTTTTTTGATTTGCTTTAATTTTCTTTATTCTAAACCTTATCTTAACAAAGAAAATAACCTTTTTGCGTAATTTTATTACTTAAAAACATCTAAATAATAATTTTAGATAAGTGAGCGCAAAGCAATAATTTTAAATTATTTAATTACAGTCAGATTTTTTCATTTATGGCTGTCAGTGCAGTTAGCTTTTGATTTTGGCGTGTTTATTATCTTTAACTTAAATTTCTGATTATATCACTAATTTTACTTAATGATTTTTTTTTATCCATTTGATTTCATAGATTCATATTTAATACTAAATCAAGGATTAAAAACAAAATTTCATATTTAACATATTTTCAAAATAAATAGCTCAATAAAAAATGCTTCGCCGGAAGTACCATTCAAATTTCTATCATACTAAAATAAACCGAATGAGATCAAAATTAATTGATTAAATTTTTATTTTATTTGATTTGAGTACTTTGATATTCTTTATTTTAATCATAGACAGAAATTAAAATATCTACATCTAATAGTTAGTGTGGTGTCGCAACCACAAAAATGAACAAACATTTGCCAGCTAAACAAGCTACTACACCACACACAATATTTACAGTATTTAAGGCATCAAATATAAGACTATTTAAAACTTTATTCACAACTAATCTAATATTTTCCATTTTTACACTGGCCACAGAACATCATTAGATAATTGATATATTAGATAGATAAGAAATAGATAGGAAAATTAATAGAAATTATTTAACAGGTGATGCATTAGTAAATGGACACAAATTAAAAGCCAATATCTCAAAAAATAAAAATGATATGGTTTCTAGATAAGTTCTGTTTTTTTTTCTGATGTAAAGACAGTCAAAAATTTAATAGCCTTTGATTTTAAGTTTATTTTTTGTATTAAAATTTTATTTTGATGGATTAATAATCGAAAATCACAAAATTAATTTTACGGCTAAAAACAATGAACAAAAGTGTATAGATTAAGTGACATATAGTTTTATTATTGAAGTTTGTTTTTTTAAAAATTTAATTTAAAATTACCCAATGGAGTAAAATATGCTATTAAATCAATAAATTCAATTTGTGATTTTGAAAAAGTTTTTATCTTAAATGCTTTTTCATTCTTTTTAATTGTTTCATTTGATTAAAAAAATAGATTTTTTTTTCAAAGAGTTTTTAATTATTTAGATTTTTTAATGTTCATTTTTGATTTAAATTAGTTATTTCCCATTTATTGGTAAAAAAAATCACGCTTCTAAATACATTAGCTCTATTAAATATGCTGATTTCTGATATTATAATAAAACTAGCTCGAAAAATTTTAACACACGCAAATTTTGAAGCTTGTACGCTAATTAAATTTAAATAAAATTAAAATGTATTGTAAATATATTCACTTATATTAACGCCATCAAGTTAGTAATTAATCAAGCAATATTATTTTTTAATAAAAATATAAAGCCTGTAGGCTGTTCATGCTAAAATAATTTTATACTTTTGTGTCATGACATCAAACAGTGATATTTTGTGAGCTAGAATTTTTAAAAACCTGTTTTATTTTTATTTTTTTGCTGAGAAATAAATTAATTTTAGAGATATATAAAACTAAAACAGAGTGAAAATTTAAGAAAAATATAAAATGTGGCGAATACACGAATCGATAAGATAATTAGTTTTGGACTATTCTTGCTATCTCGTCTAGATATATTTTGAGAGCTTATTTCAAGTTGAAATTTCTGTTTTATTTGCAATCGTGGTTAGTTATTATAATCATATGAACAAAACCAAAGACTTGAATAATTTATGCCTTAATCATTCTTGATAGCTTCTTCGTTTCTTATTAGTTTTATTCAAGTTGATTTTTTCTTCGCTTCACTTTCAAAAAATCCTTCAATATTGCTACCCCAAGCCCGGATACTTCAGTCTTAATTTTAATTAATGCTTTAGACATGAATAACAACAATACAACAGCCAGCGATAACTCGTCAGACAGTGCTTCAAACAAAAAGTCAACCAGAACTGAAATTGAGATAATAGACCAGAAAATAATAAAATGCATAAACGAAATAAACACTTTAGAACATAAAATACAAAGTAAAAGTCTTTTATTAAAAAAAATAGACATTATTAATTTATTTTGATTTTGGTTTAAAAAAATTTCAATTGATTTCAACTGTTTCTTTTTTTTTGAAAATTTTTTAAAAAAGTTTAAATTTTTTTCCAAAGGAGAATGGTCAAAACAAATGAATGCCCATTTGAAAAATTTCTATGATGATGAAGTAGATAAATCACATAACAATGACAGTATCAACAGCAATAACACACAAAGTTTTTCAACTCCACAGCAAGCCGAATCGACCGAGTACGACAAGAGAAAATTTTTACTTCACAAAAAATTAAAATCCTATGAAAAGAGGCGTCAAAAATTGCTATACGAGAGCAAAAAAGAACAAGAAGCGTCCAAACAAGCCGATTCCGAGCTTAAATCAGATACGGCCAGTGATACTTCGAACCCAATTAGCACTTTGAGCAACAGCACAGTTCCAAATGCTTCCAATTTAGCAAATTCGTCTAATCAAAATAATGCTCCCAGTTCAAACATTTTGAAGTCGAGCACTCGAAGTGATTCATTTTTGATCAATAATGGAGTCCAATTTAAACAAAGCATAAGTGATGATCAATCTAAACAGAATATAATTCAATCTGATGATAAGAATCCACTATTCTATTTGAATCTTGACTCAAACATGTCAAATATAAAATTTAATAATAATTCAGCTGACAATGATAATTATCAAAACGAAGATAACACTTCAAATCAAGTAGGAAAAAACTTTTTTATTTTTTTTAGGTTTAAATTATTTAGATTAATGTAAGTTTGCAATAGAGGATTTAAATAGATAAATTAATGCGATTTATTTTTTTTAATCCTGTTCATTAAAGAAAAGCTTAGAGAAAACAAAAATCTAATTTTATTCTAATAAATATATTTATTGCTGAAATTAATCGATTTTTTTAGCTTCAAGTACGTCTAGTTACCATAATAATTAAGTTTAAAATAATTAAATTTTAAAAAAATATATATATTTTTTTTAAATTAATCGGTATTGTTTTTAGCTATGTAAAAAATTAAGTTTGAAAACTAACTAACACATAAATAGTAACTAAGTTAAGATTCATAAATAAATCTTGAATTTAGGCAGTTTCAAATATTCATAAAATTGGAGTAATATTTAAATATTCAAGTTATTTTTATAAAAAAAATTTAAGATTCAAAATTTTTTGGCTTAGTTAAAAAGTATAAAAAAAAAAACTAAAGAATTAATTTCTGTCTGATAAAAATTAACTCTATTATTTAAAAAATGTCTATCTTAGATCGAGTTTTTTAAAAAATTTATCTTTTTTCAAAAGTACGCACTAAGAAAATTTGGCTGAAAGGTAGGACTGAGCTCCATTCAAAATTGTCAGGTTAAAACGCAAGTTATACTTTTAATAAATCAAATAATAATAAAGGAACTAAAGTTTTTATTTTACATTTACTTTCAGATCAAATTTTTGAGTTTAAGACACTAATAGAAAATCATTAATGAAACTGATTATACATAATTAACGGGTGTAGAATAAAAAATGGCACAAAATTAATTTTATTATCATAAAAAAATTTTTTAACTAGGGCTTTAATTTTTTTTTAAATTATTACTGAACCCTCCTATTTTGAAAAATAATATCACTTAAGGTATTGAATTTCATGACGACGCAGCCTTGGCATGGTCTTGTAGAACATTTGGGTTCATATTGCTCAGGCAAGTGCGAATTTTGTTTTCGAGTTGCTGAAGATTTTTGGTTCACCCTCATTAACTTTAGCTTTCAAATGTCCCTAAAAATCTTCAATTGGTCGTGCTTGTGATACGTTTGCTGGATTCACTTCTTTAGCAACATACATTTTTTACTAAAAACTTATCCAAAATTCAACTTTCTAAAAAATTTTCAAATATTTCTGATTTTAAATTTTGTAAAAAATTGGGAAAGATCTTGTCCACTCTTACAGAAAATAAAACTTAACTTATGTGTCATTTTTTTTCTACACCCGTTATTTGAGATCTTTAGGAAAACTCGAAAAATATATAATGATATTGAAGAGGGTTAAATTCTCTTTAGAAAATTATTCTTTTTAACAAAACTATATTAGAAAAGAATTATCTCGATTTTAGTTCTGTATAATAAGTCTTATAATTTAGCTTAAAAGCGAATTTAATTGATTTAAATTTTTAGTATTTAAGATCGATTTAATTCAATTTTGAACTCTGGATAAATCTATTTCTTTTTAACTTCAGATATTTTTTGAGTACTCTTAAAGGATTAATCGATCGAACAATTGTTTCATTCAATTTTTTTCGTTAATTTTGATGTTGTGAAATTTTAAAAACAGAACAAAATTTTAAAAATTCTTATAATTTCTTTTTAATTAAAAAGAAAATTCTTTAATAGCAACATACATTCATGTTTCTCTTTTAAGAAAATTTCTGGTAAAACTCTGCAAAAAAGGAAAATAGTACTAGTGAAATTAATATTTGATTGAAATTTAGAAAAATTTTAAACAAACATTTCAATAAAAATTTAGTAAGAGATTAATTTTTTAAATAGTTAAATTACTTTAACATACAAAATACAGCACTTGGTTACAAATGAAAAAAAAAATTAAAATATATCCGATTAAAACGGGTAAGAGTATTTATTTTAGAAATCTTATTTAAATTAAAATCTTAATTAAAATATGGTATACATGAGTTCAAGTTTTGTTTAGCAATTTTAAACTAATTTCGTAAAGATCAAGATAGGATCATTACTTCTTTTTTTCGAAAAAATTATCTAGAAAACCACTCTTACCTAATTAATTAAAATAAATCCATCATTTTTGTTCACAAGATAAAAAAAGAGCTTAAATTTTACAATGTGTAATTTGATATCTTAAGTGATCAATGAATTCATAATTAAAAATTTGAATAATACTAAGAGTCTGGTTTGGTGTTAAATTTCAAAAATGGCAAAAATGATGCTAAAAATTTGTGAAAATAATTAAAATATTGTTGTTTATCTGCAATATCTGGATCTAGCTTGAGCTTTTTTTTGAATAAGGAATAAAATGTTATTAAATTAAAATTACATATAAAATAAAAAACATAAATAATAATAATAATAATAATAGTTAATATTCTACGGTCAAGTTTAGTTTAACTAAACTG
>PJRA01000313.1:969402-996433 GCA_016987375.1 Brachionus koreanus | reverse complement strand
AGTATGTTGCACTTAGAGAACGTTTTTAAAAGCATTCAGAAAAAAAGCTATAAGTTTTTTAGCATTAATTTTTGTTCTATTTTTTTATTTTGTACCAAATTTCACAAAACCGAATAACACTTTGTTAAATTTGATTAGCATAGCCACCTTATTTTACAAATTATTTTACCCTAAAAAGCCGGAGGGGTCTTTTGAACTCCTTTTGTTTTCTATTCAATAAATTCAATCATTTTTTATAATTTTTTTTGTATTATTATAAAAATATTATGAAATTATTTAATAATTTAAATTTTAATACAAAAAAATTTTATTTCCAAAGTAAAAAAATGAGTCAAATAAAATGTGTCGAAAAATCCCTCCGATCTTTGTGTGTTAATAAAGTTGTTTCAAATAACTTATATTTTTGAGTAAAAATATAAAAATATTTTCAGACTATTTTCAGATGATACTAAACTAATTTCGATTATTAAAAGCCAATTTGATGTTCAAGCCTTACAATTGGACACAGACTAACTTGTCTGATAAGTAGCCCTATGACAGAAGAGCTTTAACATCCACAAACGCAAATATATGCTCTTTAAGAATCAAAACCTTACAAAACTAAGTCTACAAATGAATTCTATCTATTAAAGCAACTAATATTGCGCGTTATCTTGAAATCTCGCTAAAAAGCGATTTTAAATTGAATAAGCAATCAAAATGGACAGAAAATAAAACCAAAATAATAAATGGTCAACTCAAACAAGCGTATAAAAGCATGCTGGTCAATCAGCACATCTAGAATATCTAATTGATACACCTTCATTATTGCACCTTCAATTGATCTTGTAAGGGATAAAATTACGTTGTTGTTACCATAATATAATCATACGGTTATCATTAAAATCAAAAATTTGTAAAAGTGAATTTTTGAATTTCTTCCAGAAAAAAATTTTTTTCTAGTTAATAGAAATATTTATTGTGTCAAAAATTTTACACTTGTTAACTCTCCCTTATACTTGAAAAAATTTTCTTGCAAAATTGAACTAGATAAGCGACTAGAAGATACAAAATCAAATATTATTAATTTACAAGTATACATAATATTTTTAATTATATTAAATGGACAATTAAACAAATTTTAGACCAATTATTAGAATTGCTGACCAAAAATAAATTTTTACATGGTCATCAATTTTCATTTTACTGGTTGGCTTGGTCAATTGACCGTAGGAATTGCTAGATGCAAAAAGTACAGAGGCATGTTACTTTGGTTCATGAGGTGCAATACAGGTGGTATTAGGGACCATAAAGACAGGGTATCAATATAACGCATAAATAAAAATTGAACTGTCCTCTGAAATAACAACTGCTCCGTAAAGAACACAACCGACCTGACAAGAATATGCAGAAAATAAGAGCTACCATAGCGAGCTAGCCTCATTTCTCAGTCTTCCTTACTTATGTATAATATTATTGTTATTATTTATTTGTGAAGAGCTTTTTAGTATTCTAATTTATTCTAAAATTTGTATTGTATTATTAATAACAGATTTCTTTTATTTAAAATGAAAAAAAAGATAAGCTTTTGATGCAACTTCAAAAACTTATAAATATTATAAGTAGTGCCAAATATATTTTTATATTTATTTGATTAGCCTATTAAATTAAAAACCATTATACAATAACTCAGTTGTTTATATTCAAGCTAAACGCTGGCTATTATCTAGGTTACCTATTATCTTTAATTTATAGTTTTTAAAAATAATTAATAAATAAAACAGTTAAATTGTAAAATTTTGTTGAATGATTAAACCATCATTGTGCCCCTTAATTTTACAACTAATACTAATTCATTTTATTTTATTCAAAAGTTTTGAGAAATTTAGATGGGTTTGTTTTTAAATTCTAAGTTTCTAAAATGTAGGAAGTTAAAAAAAAATAATCCTATTTATTTTAATAATTTTCTTGTGTCTATTTGAGATTTTTGGAAGCTTTGCTTTTTAATTTTTTGAATAATTTTTTTATAGAATTTATCATCGTTGATTAATTTTTTTATTTTATTTTATTAATAATAAATTAGATATTCTAAAGTGCTAAAATTGATGTGTCAAAGTAAATAAATTTATCAAATTTAAGAAACAAAATTTTAATCATTAATCCGCTTAAATCAACCGCTTAAAATTTGAGTGTGGACATAAAGATGATTTAATTCAATTTCAAATATCAAATTTGATTTATCATCGTTTTTAATTTAAAATTTGATTTTTTTAAAATAAATTTTAAAAAATTAATTAATCATCGAAAAAAAAGACTATTTTAAATTTCTTTTGGGTTCTTTTCTTTTGAGACTTTGAGTTAAACTAATCAATATATTTTTAATAGACAAAATACTATATTTATTTTTTGGTTTAACTACGCCAAATAATTAAAAATAAGTAAGATATCATTTAAATTAAATTATAATCAAAAACTATTGCTAAATTGGAAAGATCTTTTTTATTTTTTTATGTCAGAAATTAAAAAAATCTAAAAATCAAGCCGAAATTTAAATCTTCCTCTTTTTAATTTTTTTTTTGCTATAATTTGATGTATTTTCCTGTTAAACAATTCGGCACTAATTAGTCTCAAAATAAAACATTATTCTAAAAGGCTTTATTCATATGACTTCCTGAAAGGAACCAAAATCAAATTAATTTTTTATTCAATATACAAAATTAACAAAACAACTGAAATCTTAAGCTTACGTATTTTTTATAAATCAGTTTTTAAAGCCTAAAAACAAAAAATTTAACCAGAACATCCATGACATCCACAATGCACGCACTCGATAATTTTACCCTCTTCCATTTTTGCTTTTGGGACTCTGCAAATACAATTTGTTCCAAAGTTAGTGTCTCGTGTTTGAATGCATCTTAAGCAACATAAATTTTCATAACCTTGTTTTTTCCATTTAGCAATTAAATTTGCGTCAGCAATTTTTTCATTTATGCAATAGTCATACAACTCTCTGGTAATGGCTTTTCTTTTGTAATAAAGATCGTAAATATATCTAGATCGTTGATGATGTATTTGAAATATGGGCCAAAGAACTTCAGTTCTACGTTTACCTTCGTGAGGCGCGGATTCAGCTTCTCGCATTTTCTGCTCCAATTCGTCTAGTGTAGGCTCAATTAGCTCCCAACCTTCTGGTGGCTGTTTTCTCTTGTTTCTCAAAGGCATTTTAATTTCAGTTTAAAAAAATTTTAAATATTTATTATAATTTCAAAAGTATAGATTGAGAAATATCTTGCAATTAAGAGAGACTAGAAATTTCTTTTATGTTAATGAAATTTTTAAAAATTGCAAAACTAGTTTTATTTTGGCTTAGTCAATTCATCGCATAGTCTTAAAAAATTAGGGTTTTATGTAATTATTTTCTAGACGGAATTACATAGTGTTAATTTGTATAAATTTCCGCAAAAATTAAAAAATTTACTGTAAATTTTATTTCTTGAGAATCTATTTTTTTTTATAAATTTATTTAGAATCAAAGTGCAATTTTCTAAGCAACTTTTCATTTCTAGCTAAAATTATTCTGGTTCAAATTTTAAATCATATTCTCTTTATGCAATAAATACCTTGTAATTTTTTTAAAATTTCAATTATTTAATAAGTAATAAGTAATGTTTTTTTTTATTTCATATGAAATAGAAATAGAAAATAGAAAGGTTGTTTTGAAATTTATTTAATTAAAATTAATTTCATTAAAATTTCTTTTTTTCAAAAAAATTGTGAGTCAGGTAAATAAATTATTTCTTTATCCTATTAGACTCTAATATCTTTAATTACATCGAGCCAGTCATCAAAAAGATAGCATCACTTGATAGAATCGATTTTTAGAAAAATAATGAACATAAACCGTCATTCAGATAATTTGATTTTTTCTCTTTAAATTTAGATTATTTCAAAAATTTAAGAAGACAATAAAGGCTTTTTACAAAATAAAAAAAGATCAATTGAATTAAATTGTCATATTTATGAAGATATTTAGAATTAAGAATGCATCTTAAAATAGGAAAAGTGGCATTTAAATTTATTGAATTCAAATTTATTTTTCCAGGACTAGTTCAAAGGCTTAAAAATTATGTATTTTTTTTTATTTTTATTAATTCACCTTTATTTAATTATATTTAAAAAATAAAATTATTTCAACGTTGGTTATATTTTCTATTTAAAAAAATGAAATCAATAGCTTGGTGAGAAATTTATCAGACAGCTGAATTCTTTTTCTGTAATTAGTCTAGTAGGTTAAGTTAATTTTAATTTAATAAGCATCTAAATCTTCTTTAGAATGATTAAGTATTTTAGTAATTATATATCGAAATTTTTCATCATTATCTGAATAGACTTGAGCATACTTCTTAAATGACTGAATTCACACAGACTGAATGGCGCATAGAATTTGAAGGCACAAAGCTTGAAAACTCTACGAATCGTGGTTCTTGAAGCATGCAATTTTTTGATCTGATCAGACAATTTTTAAATTAATCAACATAATATTGTGTTCAAAAAGGAAAACTATTTTACATACATAGATTTAAATAGAACAAGTTGAATTAAAAAAATTTAGAAGTACTTTTTTTCAAATGAGAAAACTGGTAAAATTCAATTAAAATAAAATGAAAATATCGCTTAAGAGATTAGCATCAGCACCACTATTTGATAAAATAAAAATCAATTTTTTTCCCAAAAATCTGTTGCTTTTTTTTATTATTTTTTTTCTTAAGCTATGCTACATGATAATTTTTTTTGTATTTTAAATTAAGCAAAATTAAAAAAAAAGTTGTGTTTATAAAATTGAAAAAGATTTTTTTTAATTAATATTTAAAGCTAAGTCATATTTTCAGTATTTTTTGAATCCGCATGCTTTTTAAGCAACACTTTTTTTTCAATTTTTTGGTACTATTAGAAAACGATGATTTTTAAATTTTATGCTTATTCATCTGGTAAAAAATAAAAGCCATATTTAAATTTAATTTAATATTCACTTTATATGTAAAATTGAAATAAATTATATTACAGTTTCTAGTGACATTAGAATTTTTTTCTATGTGATTTTTTTTTTTTGAATAATTCAATAATTCAAATTTAGTGCAGAAAAGTCATAATCTTAAGTAATTAATAGATTTAGTTTTAACAGTAAGAGGAAATTCTACGTTTAAAAAGTTTCGAAATAGGATAGAGATTTTCAAACATCGTTAAAACTTTTATTTAGAATAAAATTCTCTTTATTTCTCTTTCTGACGCCTTCAATCAAATAATTAATTTAAAATGTTGGTGTTTGTAATTATTTATCAAATAGTATCAAATTAACTGGTTTATTTATCTTTTATTTTTTGATAAATAATTAATGTTATAGGATTTTATTTATTTTAGATATTTTATCATTTTGATAGAATCAAAAGAAGTGATTTATTAGCAGTAAAGCAAACATGTAGCATAATTAATGATCTAATTACTATGTACTATTTTAACTTCCGATGCGTCTGTAAAGGTTATCAGGAACTTGATAATAAATTTAAGCTAAGATAAAAAGTATTTTGATTTTTTTTTATTAATATTAAAATTTAAAGATTTAAATAAAAGATCGGAAAATTTTGCATTTGTTTGCAAAAATTCAAATGACGCATATTATTCTCATTCTATGAACTTCTTAAAATCTAAACGAAACATTAAAACTTATTTATAATGACTCTAAGATTTTATTTCAATATGTGCTTCAAACTGTTTTCTACAATCCTTATGCTTACTTGATCAAGATAAATAAATCTATCATACTTTTTAGACTTTGCTCAGACACCTATTTTTGTTGATAAACTCGATCTAATGTCGAATTGAACTGTTTATTATAATTATCTATCATTATCCAAGTTTTTATTCATTCTTTTTTTTCAAAGTAACAAAACCTTGGGTAAATTTAAAATTAAATTAAATATAGAATTATAAAAGGGGAAGCAATAGTTCGATTTACTGTAAGAAATATTAAATTTCTTTCAATCAAATAAGACTGTGATTCTGATTTTAAAAAGTAAGATCGAGTGTGCACAATGCTAAAGAGTAAGCGGGGAGAAATTTAATCATTATGTATAAAAATTATGTTTTTTTTTCTTTATATCAATGTTAGTTGCTTTTTGAAAATAATAATAAATAATACATTAATTTTTATTAAATAATATTATTTCTCATCTCTTAATAGGATTTAACGATTTAAAAAAATCTTTATTATTAGTTAATTTTTTATTTTGATTTAAGTGATTGTAAATTTTTTTTTAAATTAAATTTTATTAATTTTAGAATTATGAAAACAAAGTCAAAACACAAAATGTTTATTTATTGATGAAATAATTATTTATTTGAATAGAAATAAAAGTCAATTAATTTATATGTAAAATGAAATCCAAACATTGCCTAGTCTTCCTGGTCGTTCTATTTTTGACCTGCACTCCATCCAAAGCAAATTTTGTCTTTTTATATGAAAAAATTCATTTTTATGAAATCAAAACAAACTTTAATGTTCAACCATTTTCAACGTTTATCGGTGGAGATGGCACCTGTGCAGCCGAGCTAGAGGAGAAGCACATTTCATTGCCTTTAAATTCAAATAATCAAGGTCAAACCAAACTTGATAAAGAATATCAAATCGAAGTTAATACTCTTATTTACTCAAATTATGAGAAAACCTTATCTTTCTTAATTGAGATTGAGTTTAATTCGATAAGCATACCAGGTATTTTTAATTTGAGTTAAATCAAAGAACGTTTATTTATTTAATGACTTAAAGGCTTGCATAAAATTGAAGGATACGAGCTTAAATTTTATTTTGATGAAGACCACTCAAGTTGTGTTCAAATAATTGCTGATCAAGGCGAGCCTTTAACAAGTTTTAAAGTAAGCTTATTACGTTAAAAAACAAATATACAAATATTGTTTTTAAAAAATTTGGAATTTAGAATTATTAAAAAATCAATTTATTATTTAGTTTAATTCTTATTTTAATTTTTTTTTTACAACAAAAAAAGAGATACAAATTTACAATAAAAGATCCGGCATTTTTAAGTCACGAAGATCCTAGATTTTCATTTTATTTTGGAAAAATTGTGATCCGTGCCCTAACTTCATGTGAAAATACCAAATCAATTGGTTTCAAAGATGGCAAGTTATGCGCAGTTGGTAGCAGTGAATCATCGCCTTTAGAAATAGGCATTAAAAGTGAAAAGCTAGTTGATAATTCTAAACTATCTCCAGGTAAACAGTTTAATTTAAAAAAAAAATAGAAATTATAATTTTTTTTTATGAGAAGATCTTTGCAAAGGCCATTTGATGCAGCAGACATGCATCATTCGATATAATACACTGTATACACCAGATGATGATTACTATATCATTTTGCATGCTATGTCCGATGAATTCGAAAGAATTTTGGGCGACTCGGACATTTTTTCTCTTGATAGTGATCAGATAAAAAGAGTTGATGAAGCCCGAAATTCGGGGAAAAAGACCATTTTTTTCGAAAATATTGAATACAACACTAATTTAGAAAAAGAAAGCCTCTATTTTGCTCCAAATTTGGTTTCAAAGCGCACTCAAATGATGGCCAACGGATTGATTGCCAAATTTATAAAAGCTGGTGACAGAATAAGCTACATGGGCATATTAGATGGAACAACAATTAAAAATACTTGTCTGAATCAAACAGATGGTATTAATAAACAATGCAGATGTGGTGATGAGTGCATAGAATGTTACAAACTTGAACAGCAACCAAATAGTAAAGATGTAATTAATTATATACCGTTGAATTATGATGGTTCTAAAAAGGCAAAAAAAAGCAAACACTGCTCAGATGACCATTTTAATTTTTACAATTTTGATAACACAAAAATTGGTAAGTTAAGATATTTATTAAGAAATTAGAAAGAAATACCGATAATTTTAAATTTACTTTATTTAAAGCATTTAGGTTTCAAAGTCAAGATTTATCTTCAGAGAGAAAACTGGAAAATTCTGATAGCATGATAAGCAATCGAGACTTCTTGCCAAGACTGTGCATTGATTTTAAATATGGCGAAGCAAAAAGTTTTTACAAGCTTAATATTTTGTTTAACGATTACCGACGAGTGGCTGAGTCAAGTGTAATTAACACTACATACTATAGACTTAATCTATTTGAATATAATTATGTCGATAGAAATATTCACAAAAAATCCTACGACAAAAAATACTTGTTCAGATTGGATGTAAAACCGGTTTTATCAATTGATTCAGTTAATTCTAAACAATTAGTTGAAATTACGGATTTGAAAAAAGGAAAATATTTTTTGGAATTACAAGTAAAACAAAAAAGCAAATTTTGTCCGAAAACGGACGAATGTGTAGATGAGTCAGCATCAAACAATGAAATAAGATGCATTAAATGCGATCGGCTATTGATAAAATTTGATCTTCAATCAAAACTGGTTTCAGATTCGAATTTACCAGAACCAATCAAGAAATACAGTCGAGAGTATTGTCATAGAATCAAGCCAAAAATAAAATTTAAGCATTTAGACAAGAAAATTAATTTGAATAGCTTCAAGTGTCCAAAAGAAAGCTCGGTACTGGCCAATATAATCAAAAATTCCAATTTTGATCTAAATGAAATATTTTTCAAAACCGAAACACTTGCCGGAATACTTCCGGGAAATTACAATCTTTCATTGATGATGTTGCCATTTGATTTTTCCGAGCAGATAGATCTTATTGAGTTTTGTGATGTGATGGAATTTGTCAATGTGTTTGATAATAGATACTCTCTTTTAATAATTATTTTATTTGTAATTATAATTCTCATTTTTATCATTGTTTATTTAATTAGTTTTCAAAATATTGTCAATTATGCTTTTAGTAAGTTAAAATTTTCATTAATCTATTCTTTCCTAATCATTTTTATTTTAAAAGCTTCAAACAAAAAAATCGTTTTCTATTTATCAATATTTTTGAATAAAGAACAACAAGAAAAACTAAATGAATTTACAATAAAATACACCAATATTTTGAAGGTGAGTTTGATACTTTTTATTGTTGTGTATATAATTTAAAATGTTTAATACATACGCATAAATATTTGCTAAATGTTTTTAAAGTAGCGTTGAGTAAAAAAAAGCATACTTTGAGAGAAGCATACTTTTGGTTTTTTTTTTCTTTAATTCAAATAACAATAAAAATAACTAAAGACAAATTTTATTGTAAAAATTCAAAGGTTAGATTGTTTTTAAAATTATTACTTCAAAAATCACCTAAAGATAATATTTGTTTTTTAAAATTTTAAATAGACGCTTTAGTTTCTATAACATTCTATTTTAGAAAAATATTAATTTAAGCTAATAAGAGAGCTCAAGTTTTGAGGCTAATAAATAAAAGTTAATCTAAAAAATTTTTTTCTAGTAAAAAATAATTAAAAATAATTAAAATTCAAACCAATTAATTATGATAAACCTTAAATGTATACCAAATTTCAGACTAAAACACTTTAAAACCATGATTCTAGCTCTCAGACTTTCACTTAGCACTCAAATAGTTATATTGAAAAATTTTCAAGCAATTAGAAATTTAACTAAATGGAAATCAAATTTTTTAAGCATTAATAAATTTAATTTTTTAAAAAAAAAAATTTGCTAAAATTTCTAAAAAAAAAATTATTTTAAGAAACGCTTTAAAAATTTTTCAATTGAAATTCTCAGTTATTCAACAGATTTTCAAACTCGATCTGAAGCAATTGAAAATGCTGATAAAATTATCTATGTTTGTGGTACTAAAGATGAAATCAAAAACCTGCAAAGTCCATGTATAATTATTGGTCAAAATAAATTTCATGATGAATACAATATGCTTCATTTTTTTCAACGATATGAAGCAAAAACAATTAATGTAACATTTAATCAGCAGGTTTATCCATTGAATCTAAGCAATAGTGAAGCCACCAGTGAAGAGAGTAGCCTAATTAACAGTAGGGAAAGTAAAGGAACAAGTGGAGAGCCAAGTCCAAAGCTTTCTAACTTTTCGAATTCATCCTCAGTTATTATGTCGCTAAGCTACCAAGAAGCTCTCAATCATAAATATTTAAAGCTACCCGAACAAAATAAGCTTTTAATATCATTTCTCTTGGGTCCAGATAAAAATTGCCTTTTTGGTTACTCAACATCAGAGGATAGTTATTTCAACCGAATTCACAAAGTGGTCCGAGATTTATGTATCAAACGTTTTGATAATAATTCAAAATATCTGATCAAAAACGAAAGATCAAATGTGTTCTATTTTGAAAAAAATAATTTTTATGATGATGAAAAAACTTTCGAGTATTTAGAGATAAATGATCCCGAATTTGAATCCTTAATACCAATGTATTCAATAGCCAGTTCTACTCAATCAATGTCAAATGAAAGCTCAAAAACAACCTCTGACGCGAATGAGTTAACAAATGAAGCTGAGCAAACCGAACAAAAACCATTAATAAATTCAAATCGGAATTTTTATTGATTAAGATATAGGTACTTGGAACATCTACCTAAGTTTTTTTATCTTTTGTAATTTATGTTTAATTTTTTTTTCTTGTTTCCAAAAAAAAAAGGAAAATTTCGGCAAATAATTTATGTCGATATTCTCCGATGTACTTTATTATAAAAAAATTTAGGAGATACTCGAAAACATCAAATATTTTATTTAATTTTTTTTAAATTTGATTATTGATTTATTAAACAAAATCATCTAGCACATTTTCAATATGTAAATATTTTTATTTTCTGTTCAAGAAAATTTAAATAAGCCATTTTAGCCATTTTTTTTCCGTTATGTTAGATGTTTAAAGTTTATAAAAATTAAAAGATAAAATATATTTTCTTTAAATCAAACTTTCACATTTTTGATGATTTAAAGTTTTTTTGTTGTCAATTTTTGTTTATAATATTTGTTTATCTGAAAATAAATTAAAATAAAAATTTTATGATTTTTCGTTTTTTTCATTTAGAAGAAAAAAAAGATAAAAGTTTTATTATTTTGAGATTTCTAATACATTTTATTTAAATTTATTAATATACTTATTAAAGAGACTCTAAATCATCGAGCATGTTGTTAAATCTGAAATTTGGGTTTTAAAGCCGAGAAAAAAAGCGAAAATCGGAATAAAATAATGAAAACAAACTTAGAATTGAAAATTAATTTTGATCATAAACCAACTAGGTTTACTTTTAGACAAATTGTTTTTCTAGTAAACCAACATGCGGGTTTGGTTTTAAGGTAGAAGTTGTTGGTAAAATATGGCATGATATTGACAATTGAATCATGTGACTAATATTTTGAATTATATAAACAATTTAGATAGATATTAAATTTTTTTACAATTCATACCAAAAAAAGCTGCCATTTTTGAATTTTTTGCTTTCTTTATATTCGAGATATAAACTGGTGTCAAAAATAACACCGGTGGTAGTCAACCGTTAAAAAATTCTGGTAATTTGAGTGTTAAGTAAAAAAATTATTCTAACAAAATTTTAATCTTTTTTTCTTATTAATAATTTTAATTATTAATTTTCTAAATCTCAATTTCATTTTTTTTCTTGGTTTAACTCAAAAAGTTGCATTTAATATTTTTTCTTTTTTCATTCTATGTAGAGCATATGGTCTTTATATTACAAATTTTTTAAAATATTTTCTAAATAAAATTTAATATTCTAAAGGGTTAAATTTAACATAGAATTTAATAGTGTCAAACAATAAAAGATTAAATCTTTTAGCTATAAAATTGTATTTTATTTACTAATAAATGATTTTTATCTTTAATAATCTTGTTTGGAAGAATCAGGTTTAATGCTCCAACCTAAGTAAGAATAATAAGAAACTAGATTATAATTTGATTAATATTTTAAAATTGTTAATAAATATGATATAATAAGAATTTGGTCTTCGATCTGTTTTTTAAGAATTAAATTTTTAAATTTATCATTGAACTCCTAGAGTGAGAAAAATTTTGTTGAGAAAAACAAAAAATTCTGCTTTTTTTAAGCTTTTTTTATTTTATCATTAAAAATTTTTTATTTTAATATTTAACTAATCTTCAGAATATAAATAAACCATTATTCTTTATAGTATTTAGCCATCTATCAGCGAGTAGCTCGATTCCTCTCTTGTAGTACTCGCGGCATTTTGATACAAAAAAAAAGAAATATCTGGGCCTATATGCTGGATGAGGAAGAAGTTCGATTCCTTCTAGCTCTTCTTTTCTTGTCATTGTTCTTCTAGTTGTTTGAGATCGAGCGTTATCTTTAAAACACAAACCTAGCTTTCGGTTGACCAAAGAAGAATACTTTTCATGATTATAATAAAGTTATGCATTTGTAGCTTGATTGTCTGAAATCAGCTCAAAGTGTATTACCACTTGGAAATGGCCCAAACATACAAGATCAGCTATTTATCGAAGCAGCTATTTTTCAAGACTGGCTGAGTTGGTTGAGATGGGTTTAAACATAGAGGATTTTTTAAGTAGTTTCCTTCAAATTTCAATGCGTCGTGTCGTTTTATAGGCCTTTTTTCAATGATGTAACAGTATCAAAATTTACATATTTTTTTTATGTTTTTATTTTATTTCAAATAAACAAATTGTTAGACATTTCATTTTGAAAAATATCCAAGTTTTAAAATTACCAAGATACCAAAATCAAAAATAACTAACCTTTTAAAAAACGCAATTTTTTTGACCCAAGATAATATTATTAAGACAAAAGCAAAATTTATATGGCATTTTGTTTTATTTTTTTTTTTAAAACTTGGACTGTATTTCACATTCACTTAACTATAATTAGGTAAATTAATTTTGAATCAAGGATAATTTTTTTTAATAAATAAATTTATTTTGATCAATTTTAAAATGAACATAAACAGAATTTTTCTGGTTAAAAATTGAATGATTAAATAATTATAAAATTTTGCTTTATAAGCTTAAATTTTGATTAAATCATTAGGAGTCGAAATGAAATTCACTACCAAAATTTAAAGAAAAGATTATTTTTAATTATTTTAGCAAATTCGACCTTGTATGATTTTTTTTGAAGATACCCAAAATAGTTACAATTAAGACGTTTTTTTTGTCATCTTTTTAGAATTATTCACATATAAAATAAAAATATACTCTAAATAATAAATTTATATGTTGAAATCTACTAAGACATGTTCTAACCTAGGTTAATTATGCAAGCTTTTTTTTGCAAATAAAAATACTCTTGTGGAAATTTAAAATGTAAATTAGAAAAATATTATTAAGAAAGGTAAATTTTTTCTAAATGTAAAATAGTTAACACTGACCAATTAAAGACCTATCATTTAGTAATGCGACTAGAAAATACGTTTATTTATTGTAATATTCGCTAAACTCTTTGCTTCCTGTTGCTACATAATTGGAAAATAAATTATTATTATGATTCAACTTAATTCATATATTTTTTTTCCTAAAGAATTTAAAAATTAATTCCTATTTAGGTGAATTGACTGAAAACAAATTAACTATTCTAAATCAATCTAAATTGAACATTTAATTTTGCTAGATTAGAAAGTACACGACAATTCAAGTGAATTTTAACTAAAAAATATAACCTCATCGAGGTTTTAATTGAATTTATTTTAATAGAGAAAACATACAATTAATATTATAACTTTGATCGATCAATAGAATAAAATGCCTGATTCGCATCTGGCTAATGAAAATGTTCTATCAGGTTAGTCCAATTTAATTCTTAATTTGAAAAAATCATTAAATTTTAATTTACTAGAGCTTTATTTTTTGATCGCCAATTTCCTAAGAAACTCGCCATTCAGGGAAACATCGGACTTGTTCATCGAACAACTAGAACAATTCAAAGTAAACAATTTTTTAAAATTAATTTAAAACTTTTTTCATTTGAAACAAAAATTACAGGTTTTACCACCTCGGATTGACTGGACAGGAGCTAGACATGAACGTTCATTTAATGAGATGGTAAATTAAACTAGAAATAGAAGCAAATTTAATTTTTTTTTTATTTAAAATTAAATCACTAGTCTACTTCATTATCACATGTGCCCCCTAATTTTTTACTACAAATGTGTAATCAAATACGTAATTTGATGGATAGTCAACTCGACTTGAATTTCACTGGCTTTAATTCTATACTCGGAATTGGACAATTTTCCATCTTGCAAGGTAATTCAAAATCAGTTCAATTAAATTGAAATTTTTATTTTTAATATTAAAAATGGGAAATCTAATATTAATTTTTAAAATTATTTCACATTTTAGGTAGGCGTTTCTCTCAAAATCAAGTTTTGATTAACTAAATTTTGAAAAGATTATTTTCCCAAAATAATTAGCTTTACATATTTGCTAATAAATGAATTTATCTAAATAAACTAGTTGATCAGAATTAGTTAAACTTTTTATAAAAAGATTCTTCAGGTTTGGAAGTAAATGGATGATTTTTAAAGGCTCAAATACCAAAATCTGTATTTTAAAATTGACTAAAAAATAATGAGCAAAATTAACATAACTTTTCGAAAGAACCAAAAATTATTGCTAAATGTAATTTTTAATATCTAATTCTATTCGATATTTTTAAGATGTCCAGAAACAAAAGAAAAAACAAGAAGCTCACTTCAATAAAAATTCAAATTTGGACGCGATGCCCAAAGATTTTTACCTCAAATATTGTCCAAATAAAAACTATTCGAATCATTCAATTAAAACAAAAAATAGCGGAGTCAATTTAATCATGAATTTGTTCAAGCGTCAAATTGATGGCAGAGAACTGTCCACAGGTCTAATTCAACCTGATCATTTTCGATCTGTGATGATGCAAAAGCGAATTTTCGGCCACTTGTCTGCAGTCTATTGTATTTGTTTCGACCGCACTGGTCGCTTCATTTTAACTGGTGCCGATGACAATCTAATCAAAGCCTGGAGTTCATTTGATGGTCGCTTGTTGGCAACGTTTAGGGGCCATGAAAAAGAAATCAGTGACATAGACATCAATTTTGAGAACACCTTATTAGCTTCAGGCAGTTGTGACAAAACTCTTAGAATCTGGAATCTAAAAACCACCGAATGCAAATCAATTCTTCAATCTCATACATCTATGATCACTTCAATTGAAGTAACTACACTTTATTTAAGTAATTTTATTCTAAATATCTCCTGTAGTTATCTATACGAGGTCATTATTATTTCTTCTTTTTGTTTGCAAACTATTCAATTATTTAATTAGGAAAAATTAAATTTAAATTTTCACTTTGAAACTATCTTTTTCCTCTTTTATTATAAAATGGTCATTAATATCCATCTAAAGCTTTCTTAATTTGTTATTATGAGAAATTATTTAAAATAAAATTGGATTTTTGGAAATCTGATCAACGGTCCCAAAGATATAGTGCATAAAAAAGGTCTCAAATTGACACCGGTTCTTTGAGTGTTAATAATTATTATCTATTTATTTATTTATTTAATTAAATTTTAAGTTCAATGGAAAAATTGAAATAAAATTTAAAAAAAAAAGCAAAAGAAATAAATAATATTTAAATTTCTATTTTACAATTATGTAAAAAATTTAGTTTTTTATGAACAAGAAGAAGACTAAGATTTTTTAAAATGAAAAATTCAATTTTGTTTGAATAAAAACTAAAATTTTTAATATTTTGAAAACAAATGTCAATTGTAAAATGTAAAATCATGTAAAACTTAAATTAAGATAAAATTATAATATTAAATAAAATAATTAAGCTATTGAAAAAGCCGCTATTTGATTTAACTTGTACTTTTTTTAGGAAAGGCCGAAGAGATTTTTAGATTCATTTTATTTGACTCGTTTTTTTTTTACTTTTTTTCAAAAAAAATAAAATCATTTTTTAATAAAAATTAAAATTTTTGATTTAAGATATGATTGAAAAAAAATTACAAAATATGATTAAATTTATTGAATAAAAAATAAATAGAAGAAGTAACAAAAGGGGTTCAAAAGACCCCTTCGGCCTTTGAGTCTAAACATAATCCAAACATTTTTTTCCAATTTTTTATTTTCATGCAGTTAATTAAAAATAATAAATTCATTTACTTTTTGCTATTGAATCATTACTGTTAAATCTACTAAATTTATTCATCAATATAATTGATTTAAAAAAAACAAAAAATCAAAAATCATTGTCTTACATTGACACTTAAGGGCAAATTGAAGTTTAAGATCAAATAAAAATAATGCCAAACTCACTTTTTTTTATACGTGTAAATTTCTGCAAAAAGTTTATTTTTGCATTTACTTTTTTAATTAAAAAAGTTCTTAAAAATAAATATTTTTTAAACAAGATCACATTAATTATGATCATAAACAACAATTAGCTGACTTAAATAGATTTATTCTAATAAAATCATAAACTAAAAATGGCTTTCGATTTAGATTTGTGGACTCTTAAAAAAAGAGCACTAACAATTAAATTAAAAATTTTGTTTCTATGATAAAATTTTTTAATTTTTAAATGCTAGTTTTCCCCTTATTGCTGTGGCACTACGCGTTGGTTAGCCTCGTCAGGAAGCGATGGAGTCATGTGCTTTTGGAATTGGAACTCTGAAACCTTGGAATTCAAGTAAAAGAAAAAAAATTAAGTCAGGAAATTTTAAATAAAAATTTTCTTAGTCCAAAGCCGAAAAGATTTATAGAAAAATCGCGGCCCGGAAGTCAAATGCTATGTTTGTCATTTAGTCCAGGTAATAATCAGGTCAACAAAATTTTTTCTAAAATTATATTTTGTCTATTTAAAGGTGGTCTATTCCTTGCAGCAGGCAGCAATGACTATGCAATTAGAGTCTATTCATTTGAAAATGGTGAGCCGACAAAAATATGTGAAATTGAATCTCACACCAATTGGGTTGATAGCATTCAGTTTGCCAATAGATCGGCTAGATTTTTAAGTGGAAGTAAAGATGGTACTGCTAAAATATGGAGCTTCGAATCCCAAGAGCTTAAGAACATTCTTATTGATGGCACAAAAACTTTAGAAAAGTAAAAATTAATTTTAAAAAAATTAACTTTAAAATATTTATTAAACAAATTTATCATCTAAAAGATCTGACACGAATGATTTTTGCGACATATTGAGCAAAAAATACAGTGTTACCATGGTTGCTTGGAACTGTGATGACTCATTGGTTGTAACGGCCCAAAACAATTTTGTGATCAAAGTCTGGAATTCAGTCGACGCTCAACTAGTTCACGAGCTTAGATCTCACTCAAACGAAATATTTGTCCTAGAAGCTCATCCAAAGGATCCACGTGTTCTACTTAGTGCCGGACATGACGGAAACGTCATTCTTTGGAACATATATACCGGCAAAATGATAAAAAAGTTTTACAATCGCATAGAAAACGAAGGCCATGGGTGTTTATTTGATACTAAATGGTCATGCACATCCGACATGTTCGCTTCGACTGATTCGCATGGTAATCTGACCATATTTGCATTTGGCATTGACGAAAATTACAAAAAAGTGCCCGATCAACTCTTTTTCCACACCGATTACCGTCCATTGATGCGCGACTTGAACGGTTTTGTACTCGATGAGCAGACTCAAGCCCCACCGCACTTGATGCCACCGCCGTTTCTGGTCGATGCTGACGGCAATCCGTACGATTCAGACCTACAACGCTTAGTGCCTGGTCGAGAGAATTTAACCGATGCTCAATTAGTTCCTCACATAATCACAAATGAAAACGGTCTATCGGAAATAATCGGTGACCGCGAGGGCGAAGAGGCCGAGCTCGAAATTTTACGCAACAGCCGAAACGCTTGGACCAAAAGCCTAATCAGTCCATTGGATAGTGTCCTGTTGCGAACTAGCGAAACGTCTCGTTTGCAAAGCTTCGAGCACGAGGTGTACGACTACAATCGCGGATTCAAAGAAATCGAGCTGAACCAAAAGGGTTCGGTGTACATTTATCGTGATGAGAATAGCAAGGACACTTTTATAAAAAGAGGTCGCAATAAGAGCAAAAAGTGCCGCAATGACTATGAGCCAATGGAAGAGGACACTGTCGATGATAATTTCATTGAGGTTGACGATGACACTCGTCAGTCGAACGAGCCGAATAGAAATAGATCAAGCAGAAGAATCGAGTATATGGAAAATAATCCGCTTTCGAGCGAGAGCTCGGCACACAACGAGAGTTCCGAGTGGGAAGATGGACCCAGGTCTACTCGGTCAACTAGGCAAAAAAAAAAAAACAAGAAACGAGTGCTTAGGGTGGTGGATGATGATGAGGTTGCGCAAGAGCCACATGAGTCCGATGATGAGGTATCGCGTCCAAAATCCAAGAGCACCACTGTGGCCAAAAAATTGAAAAAATTGCAAAGTGACGAGGAAATGGATGAAAACTTGGATGAATCAAACACTGAGGTGGACACTGAGAATAGTGATTATGACGAAAACGATGAAAATTTAGATCCTAATAGGCCGTGTACGAGCAAAGCGGCGTCCAAATCGCCAAGAAAAAGAGGAAAAAAATCGAAAAAAACTCGAGCGTCTCTCAATTGCAAAATTACATCGCAACTAAACAAAAAACTATCAAAATCAAATTCGAAAACTTTCAAATTGAACATAAACGAATTGGCTGTTGAGTATATACCGCCCGAATGGCTGAGCAGTGTAAAGCCGCGCAAAACACCATATGTGCCTCAAATTGGCGACGAAATAGTCTATTTTCGTCAAGGACATGAATTGTACATTCAAGCTGTACGTGAAAAACAATTGTTTGAAATAGACGAAAAAACAATTCCAACAAACAAATGTCAAATAAAAGAATTTTGCAAAATAACTAGCATAAATATAGAAATAAAACCGCCCAGATTGGTTTGTCTTAAATTGAATGTTATTGATCCAAATAGTGGTGAGTTGACTGGACAAAAGTTGACTTTAAAGTATCATGATATGCCAGGTGTGGCCGATTTTGTTATTCTTAGACAACATTACGAAAAGTCATTGGAAAAAAAATGGCAACCAAAAGACACATTTAGAAGCTATATTGACGATTCGTGGTATTACGGAACCATTGAGGCACACAAGCCATTTCAAAGTCAGTTTCCAGATAGTGAATTTCAGTGTTTTTCAATTGTTTGGGAGAATAACGATCATGACGCGTTGAGTCCATGGGATTTGGATGAAACGCCGAGTAAAGCTAAATCAGCGGACTCTTTTGATAATGAAGAGTTTGATTGTTTGCTTTACGAGCCCAATTTGGAAGAATGGCACGGCATAGACCGAGATACACAGTGCGAGAGAATTTCGGATGGAATTGAAATAATTCGCGAATTGTCCATAGCCGAGCCGTTCAATTTGCCCGTTGATTTGATTGCGTTTCCGAACTATGCCATGGTTATCGGATATCCGATTGATTTGAACACAATTAAGGAAAGAGTGGCAAATAGATATTACCGAAGATTGGAGGCAATTGAGTGGGACATACGCAAGATAGAAGAAGATGCGCATGAATTCAACGAACCGAATAGCAATATATGCAAAAAAGCAACTTTGCTAACCCAGGTTCTCATTGAGTTTATTTTGGATCCGGACTGTTCGAATCCACGGCCCATTTACAAACGTTTGTGCAAGGATTCGAATTTGAACGAGACACAAGTGAGTCCAAATGCGGGCAGACGAACTAGCCGAAGGTCTAGAACTGATACTCAGCCTGGTACAAGCAACTTAAGGTTCAATTTGAGAAGCAGACAGCATGCTGAAGAGAGCAATCAGGGCCTTGAATGCGAGTCTAATACAAGCGGCTCCTATTCGTGGAAAGACGAGGCTAGAAAATTGGTTAAACAAATTTTGAGACATCCCGATTCAGGACCATTCAAGCAAAGCGTTGACTTGGAGATTTATCCCGATTATGGAGACGTAATCAAAAAACCAATTGACTTTGCAATCATAAGAGATAGACTTATATACAATATGTACAATAATGATTTTTATCAGTTTGAAAAGGATTGTAAATTGGTCTTCAACAATTCAAAGACTTATAATACTAATAAAAGATCGGCCATTTATAGCATGACACTTAGACTCGAATCGTTTTGCGATGAAAAATTGCCCGAAATAAAAAAAAAATTTGTGGCTGCTGAATTGGAAAAAAATCGATCAAATAGATCAAGGTAATTGGAATATAATTGTTCATTTGTTTTTTTAAATTAATTTTATTAATTTTCATTAATAGAAGAACACATCAACAAATTAATTATTACGAGGGAGAAAATAATTTCGCAAAATTATTTAAAAACTCGAACAATTTTAAAACAGAAAATGTTGACCCAGTCAATAAGAGTAATAGTGAAGAATTGGTCGGTCCATCTACAAGTGGATATGCCACTAGATCTTCGTCTAATAGAAAAATAAATTCTCTAAATTGTAAGTAATCAAATCTAACTGTTACTGTTAAATAAATCAATTATCAAAATCAATAAAGTTCGAGCGTTACTGATTAGTTTACAAATGAGTGTTAAAAAAATTTAAATTTGAGAAAAAATTTCTTTATTTTTAGATTAGAATAATTTTTAGATACCTTAAAAAAAATTCACCCTATAAAAGCCAAAGGGTTTTTTAGACCCCTTTTTGAAAAATCGAATCTTAAAATTTTTTTTATAGAAATAATCATAAAATTAAAATTAAAATAAATAAATTAAAAAAAAAAGTTGACAAAATTCATTGAAAAAGGATTAAATTGATAAGACGGAGTTTTAAGTTTAGTATTTTTTTGTTTCTAAATTTTATTGTTTTTACTTGACTGAATTCTTTTATCTATCAAATTTTCATATTTTTGTACACGGCTATCAAAACGACCAGAATCAATTTTTGGCGGTCCAATAGCTGTCACTGATGGTATCCAACACTAAAAACAATTCACATTATTAGTTTGAATAATACTCTTCTTAGTCAATTTTTTAAACAATTTATCTTCAGAACGAAAAAAATGACCAGATTTTGAGCTATAATGTCGAATTACAACGTGAGTTTTATTTAAAAACTACGGATTTCTAAATAAAGATAAGTTGTTAGCATATGATTTATGATATTCAAAATTCAAAAATATGTAAAAAAAATTTTATTCTATATCTAATAATGAAAAATTATTTGCTATTAAAAAATATAAGAAAAATTAAAATTTACATAAAAATTCTTTTAATTTTAAACCCGCAATCCAAAAACACAGAAGCTTTAAAAATCAAAAATATAATTAGTTAAAGTTGATTATAAAATCTTTTTTTAATAAATTTTTTTTTGAAATAAAAAATTTTAAAAGTAACTGTATAGCTTTTTTAGAGGAGATTTTTGTTGAGATGAACTGGTCCAAATTCATGCTATTATTTTATTAAATTATTTTTTTGTTAAATCAGTTAAATTTCCAAAATTATTCTATTGAATTTTGACAATTTTTTTTTGTATTTAAAAAAGGCTTTTAAAGGGTTTGAAAATTTTTCCAAAAAATCTAATATCTTTAATATTTTAGCTAATTCAAATCAAATTTATAATGAAAACAGTAATCACAGCGAATCTGATAACACAGTTGACTCTATTTCGAATAACGTTTTGAATAGATACATGGATGAAGAGACCCAAATGGCTCTTATGGATAACTTTGAATACGATTTGAATGATGAATACAACAATCAAGATTTGAATGAAAATTTGAACTCAAAATTAACAAGAAACGAAGCAACTAATTTTTCAAATAAATTTCCGAAAGTCGAATCATCGGAAACAAATGAATGCAAGCCAAGTACATCTAATTTTAAAGCCGAAACTAGTAGAAAAACACGACTTGCTAAGAGTGAATCGAATACGGCCATTTCTAACAGCGAACAGTCGATAAACAAAAATAAGAGAGGTAGGACAAAAAAAGTAAATCAATCCGATGATGATGACAGTAATCCTTCCAGTGACACTGAAGAGTATGAAGAGAATGAAAATAATCGAACTCGCATCAATGGAAGAATCAGGAAAAAAGTAAAAGATGATTTCGTTCTGGACGAGGATGAAAGTGAAGCTTCAAGTTTCGATCAAGACGATGATGAAGATTTTGAAGATGAAAGCTTTAAGCAAGATGAACTAGTTAGCTCAAAAAAGAAACGAAAAAAACCTAAAAAAAGTAAAAAGGCTCGTTATCAGGACAAAAATTCGGTGTCAAGACGACCAATGAGGTCTTGTCGATCAATAGATAATAAAGAAAATACTGAAACAATTCTAACAAAAAATAAAAAAGGCCCAACAATATCCAAAAATAACTCATCTTATTCAACTAGATCTTCCAAACGAGCACGCAAAGCTGATTATAGAGAGTTTTCTACCTCAGAAGATTATTCCAATGACGAAGAAGATAATCAAAAGTCAAGAAAAAAAAGATCGAATTCGAGAAAAAAACCGAAATTTTCCTCATCTGAAAATCTAAATTTCTAATTGTATATTTAGGAAACCCTGTGAAATAAATACCATGAAGAATTTGTTTTAAAATTGTTCAGTTTTTAATTGTAAATTTTGAAGTTCATTGAAGAAAAAAAGTTTTTAAAATCAAAAAAAGGACTCATATATGATTTTTGATTTTGACTTTAGTGAGTCCTTAAATCTAAATGATTACTTTTGTTATGTCAATGGGTTATTTGTGTTTTAACTATTCTTTATTTTTGATTGAAGGTTTTTTTTTTTTTCAAAAACAATAGATTTAAGAAATTTATAAGTTTATTTAAAACAAGTTTGTAAGTAATTTATTAAAAGACATGATTTAAAAATTTTTAGATAAATTTGAGAATTATTATCAAATTTTAACTTTATATTTTCAGATAATCTTAACAAAATTTAAAAAAGTGTAATTATTTTTTAATTGGTAATTAAAACAAAAACAGCAAAAAAAAAAACATCAACTTAAAAAAAAAATTTAAAAAATCAAAATTCTTATTTTACTTTTTTTCAAATAATTTCGAAGTTTTATGATATACTTTTTTTTTTTCTAAAATTCCAATTAAATAAATTTTAAAACAAACTATTTTTTTTAAACATTTAAAATAACCATTTTTTTTTTAAAATACAAATTATTTAAAACTTTTTATTTTATTTTAAAATAATAAATTATTTCGACATTGAATTATTTATAAACTATTTCTCATTTTTTTTAACTCATCAAGCTCTTTTGTTCGAGATTTATCGAGTAGTTCCATTTCTCTAATTTTTTGCGATATTTCAGTCATTATAATCGATTGATATTGCTTTCGTTTTCCGAGTTTGGTCATTTCATCTAAAAATTCAACCCTCTCTTGGATTTCTTCTTGTACTTGAAAAATAGAAATTCAATCAAATAATTTAAATTATAATATTAAATGGTATAAAATTATTTACATTCATCAAAGCGGTCTTTTTCTGGCTCACTTTCATAATCAATTTCGTCGTAATCAGGCACACTTTTTATCTGTGGCCATTTAGATGCATCTTTACCATATGCCATTATTTTAGATAGCTTATCCTTGTCTTCATCAGTGATTGCTCCTTTTAAATTATGAGAATAAATAAACTTAAGAAAAAAAAACAGAAGTAGAAAATTAGTCTACTTCGAAGTGTTGGTTTAAAGTCTGATTTTTCATAAGCTCCTGATTTAACAATGTCTTCATATTGACGTAAGCCTATTTTACATTCTCTGAAAATTAAAATTTAGAATTTTCTAATTTGAGAAAATAATGAAAATTAACCTAGGGTCAACAATCTTTTTTTCTTGTTTTGGTTGTTTTTCTGGTTTTTTGTCCTTAATCATTGATGTAGGGCCGACTTTAGTAGGCAAGCTATGTCCATCTGATAAAAAAATGTGCTATTTGAGTTAAATTTTTTTTATCAAAATAATTACTTTTCATATGATCGCTGAGGGTTCTTTTTTGAAAGTTAGTCAACTTTGACTCTTGCATCATTACTATTAATGATTAAAATAAGATTTTTAGGTTTAAAATTAATAAACCAAATACCTTTTAGTAAATTTTGAGTTTCATTTGAAATATTGGGACGGGAACTATTCCACAGTCCTCCACCTTGGACTCGCTGATTACTCATCTCAGTATCGATATGTTGCCCACTTTTTGATTTAAATAAAAATATTTCTGTTAATTAAAATTTAAAATTCAAGTTTCTATGGAAACAATAGTTAAGCTTGAATTTAATTTTATTTCAAATCTTTAAATTTATTTTAAATTAAAATGAAATTTTAATTAAATAATTTCTTATTTTAAATCAAAAATCCTGTACTAGCATCGTGACTTTAAAACTGAACATTAATCACTGTTAATTAGTGGTTTTCCATCTGATTCTGTTTTAAACTTATTAACCCTTCCATACCTGAGAACGAACCGTAATAGATAAAAATAATAAGAAAATTGATCCGAATTTTTTTGATGTAGATTTGAATTCTAAAATTAAAATTACCCATAGACAAAAACTTTCAAATACCAAGCTATTATTTTAAGATTTTTATTTTATTTTAATTAAAAGCATGTTTTAAAGAATAAAAAAGTTTATTTTATCTGGTTTATTTTGTCATATTTTATGTATCAAGCATATTTCTATAAAAATCTAAATTGCAGAGTGTTTTTTTTTATACAATAATTTAACAATCTTGCCAAAATTACACTTCTTCAAATTTTCAGCCTTTTATACACAATTTTATCTTTATTTTTTTAAAAATGTCGGTTACAAACTCTTATTTTTTAGCGAAAATGCATAATTTTGAGTTAAATTACAAAGATTTTTGTTTTCTGTGGCCAAAAGCTTAATTGAATTCGAGGAAACTGAAACAAGAAGATCTAAAAGGTTCAAAAATAAATAATAAATAACGTAATTTTCCGAATTTAGTGACATGTCTTTAAAATAGAGTACTCTATTTTAGTGACACACTGTTATAACATGTAAAAGATTCTTTTGTGACATGTCATTAAATATTTTAGTGACATGTCACTAAAACATAATAGTTATAATTTTTTAATTTTTTTAGCTTGGTATTTGAAAGTTTTTGTCTATGGGTAATTTTTATTGTAGAATTCAAATCTGAAATAATATTCTGAAAATTTTTTTCGGTTGAGGAGCTGTATAGGCTCAAAGCCGACCTATTTTTAAAATACATAAAAACTCTTATTAGAATTAATTTTTTAGATTTTTTAACCAAAAATTTGAATTTCTGAGACAAAATTGTTTTAGGATATGATTTTTATTTAAAGTTATGGCTAATCTTCATTATGTAAAAAATAACATTAAAAAAACTTAAAAAAAATATATTTTAAAAGTTTAACTGATAATAACTTTTCCGCGGAATCATGTTTTTTTTTTGAAAAATCACGTGCTGATGTATTTTTTAGCGTAAAATTCAAAAATGGACTCAGTTTTTTGATAAATCGTTTAAAATTTTGAATTATTTAAAATTTTTTATTTTTAGCTTAAATTTAGCCTAATTTTACAGGGCTTAGGCGATGACCTAGACAAAAAACAACCCTCAATTCGTAATCTACATCAAAAAAATTCTTTGGATCAATTTCCTGATTATTTTTATCTTTTACGGTTCGTTCTCAGGTATGAAAGGGTTAACAGAATTCATTTCGACCAAAATTTTACTCTATCAAATATTCAGAGTAAAGAATAATAATAGAGTGAAAGCTTAAGACACATGGCGATTAAGTGTTCACAAAAAATGTGATCATCAAACGATCACAATAAATATTTTTTTGATATTAATTTAATGTTAATTTTAAAAATTAAAAAAAAAGAAAAAATTTTTGTAAACTATAATTTTTGAAATAAAATTTTAATTCAATTTTAAAATTATAAAAAAATCATTAATTAAGCCAAAAAACGGTGAACAATACATTTTTCATAAGATTAGCTGCTATGAAGCCTTAAGTAACCACAATTGAATTTATGACGAATAAAAAAGGTCTTAAATTTCACCTAAAAAGAAACATTAATAAAAGACAATTTTTTTATGTAAAGACTTAAAACTTAAAAAATAAATTTTTCAAAAAAAAAATTTTTATCACAGACTTTCTTAACATGACACTAATGGTTTTGTAAAAACAAAGTAATAAATGATAATAGGAAATGTCAGTTTAAAGTCTTTTAGGGATTTTTACTTTTTCAAGTCTGATGAATATTTCAAGAATTTTTAAAATTTTGTCTATTAAAATTTATTATCTCAATAAAAACATAAAAAATTAAAAATAAACATATTAAATATACAGAGAAGAACAAGCAGGATTTAGACGAGGGAGAGGGTGCATAGACCAGATATTTGCACTTAGGAACATCATAGAGCAAAGTATCGAATGGAACAGCCCCTTGTATCTTAACTTCATTGACTTCAAAAAAGCCTTTGACAGCATACACAGAGAAACCCTGTGGGCCATGCTAAGATCATATGGCTTACCTCAGAAAATAGTTAACTTGATAAAACTCTTCTACGAGAAATTCGAGTGTAGTGTGATTCTGGAAAAAGGGTATTCTGAGAGCTTCAAAGTTTGTACAGGAGTCAGGCAAGGGTGCGTTCTCTCTCCAACACTATTTCTAATAGTAATTGATTATGTAATGAAGAAAACAACTGTCAGTGCCAGGGGTATACAATGGGGGTTAACAACCAAGCTTGAAGACTTAGACTTTGCGGATGATTTAGTGTTAATATCTAGTACAGAAGAACATATGCATATGAAAACACAAGATTTGGCGAACAACGCTTAACCAACTGGACTCGAAATAAATGTGGCCAAAACAAAAGTTATGTGCATAAACACTAAATTGGACACCCCGATCACCATTGATGATTCACAAGTCGAGTGTGTAAACGAATTTACATACTTAGGAAGCACCATTAGTACAACAATGGGAGCACAAATAGACATTAAAGACTTGCTAAAGCAAAGATTACCTTTGCTAGACTCCGACCAGCTTGGAAATCAACTAGCT
>PJRA01000313.1:946776-969208 GCA_016987375.1 Brachionus koreanus | reverse complement strand
AAAAGATTGCGATGGCTTGGGCATATACTTAGAATGAAAGAAAAAAGAATACCAAAAAAGGCCCTTCAATGGACACCACAAGGGCGACGTAAGGTAGGAAGACCAGCAGTAACATGGAGGTCAGCAATCATGAAAGAGCTCACCGAAATAAGGAAAAGGAAAAAAAAAATTAAATATTATTAAAAATGGGCTTCATACTGATAATATTTCTTTTGAACAGTTGAGAAATTAGATAATTTTTTGAATATATTGTTTATTTTAAAATGAAAGACAAGAATATATCTATTTCCTTGATTCTCACTTTTTTTATTATTAATATTTTAATTTAAAAAAGATTTCGAAAAACATCAGTTTAATAAATTTGGCTGCCAGTTTGATGGCCAGATTAGCCGTTTGCTCAGATGATCTTGTTCAGCCGCATCATCGACCACCTGTAGTTTAAATGAAAAGTTACAAGAATTCATCAATATATGATGGATACATTTATTTATCAATCTTTTGGTAAATCTGGAGCTTGTTGTGGTCTGTTCAATTAGAAATTATTTATATTTTAAACGCTTTTAACTCCGTTTATGGCGAATTATTGTAATCGATGAGCAAACTGACAGGCTCTTACAAACTTCTTCATATCACTGAGTTAATTGACGATGCATGCGAATGACATTTAAACAAATCCTGTCTGATCCAAACAATCCCAATAAGTCATGCCAACCACGTAAGCAAACAAGGTTTTTTATAGCAACAGCTTTTTAAGAAGTTCCTAAGAAGATTTAGCAAGAGAGCCAATAAAAATCAAAACTCGAGAGCCAGCATCTACTTTATTTAAATTAAAAAGTCTATTATTTTAATTAGTAGCTAATTAAATGTATTCCAACTACAACTAAAATAAAAAATATAGATGATCATAATAAAAAAGTACAAGTCGATAGGTTCAAATCAAGCTTTTGAGCCTAAAACAGATATATTTATTAGATTTGAGCGAAATGAAAATAATAATTAAAAAATCGTTTAACCGATTTCTTCAATTTTCATAACAAACATAAATTCAAACCAACCTGCAAGGAAAAGAGGACGCCCAAAAAAAATATTAAAAAGTGTGTAATTTTTTTTCTAAAATTTTTAGTCAATTGTTAATATTTTTTAACCATTAATTAATTGTATTAGCTATTTTTTTTGATTATTTTGTCTACCGAAAAATAAATTAGCTATGAAAATAATTATTAATCGATTAAAAAATAATTTTGCAAATTTTCTTGAATTGAAAAGTAGTGTTTTAAAAAATTTTAAATTTATTCATCTACTTTTTTAACTCAAATAATTAAATTGAATAAAAAAAATTTTGAATTATCTAACAATAAAGAAAAAATCATGTCATGATGTGATCCTTAAGAATATTCGTAGATATTCCTAAAATTTGTTTAACACTAGAAGCATCAAGCATTTTTTCAGGTTTTTTTAATTCATAAATATTTTATAAAAAAACTAAAATAATTTTATAAAGTAGTATCATTTTTTAAAGAAAATTTAAAAATCTACATAATTCAAAAAAGATATATTTATTTGAAAAATCCATTCAAAAGATATGAGGATTTAAAAATTTTTCAAACGAGTCATTTTGACTCGTGTTGTTTGGTGCTGCTAGTGTTATTTTAACACTAGCAGCACCAAACAAAAAATTCACTATAATAAAATAAAAAATTCACTTTTTTAAATAGACTAATATGCATATATTCATTTAATCTTAATTAATTTAGAAAAAAGTTAGATTTAAGATAGTAAAAGTACAAACTTAGAGACAAAGATTAATAAAAATATCTAAATCTAATTATTAATAAAATGATCTTTTTTTTAAATACAAAAAAGATAAGTTTATAAATTTTTTTTTATTTGAATCTGACAAAAATTATTTGAATATAATCGAGAGAACAACACAATATTTTTCTTTTAAATGATTTTAAAATGAAACAGCTTCCCAGCCAAATAACTAACAATAACAGTAATAAATTATATTTGAAATTAAAAGTTGATTTTATAAAAAAAAAGTGATATTATTTACGAAATAGATCAATATTTTTATTAATAATAAATTTTGAAAATTAAGAAATCCAAATACATTTTGAATAATAAATAAAATTTTAAATCAAGACAATTTTTTCTACATTTTTCAGCGAAATTGTGAAATAATAATTTTTTTCTAATGGGACCTAAAATTATTTAAATTCAAATTTAAAACAATCATATATTTCTTATTGGCATAAAATTTTAATAAAAAAATGAGTGAAATGAATACAGAAAATAAGGAAACGCTGGAATCGGTTAAAGAAGTTTCAAATAAACTTGAAGCATCATCGATTGCTAATAAATCACAAGAAGATGAAGAAAAGGAAAAAGAAGGTATGATTTTAATTATAAATCAATTTTTTTTTCTAAAACACTTGAAGAAAAAGCCTCTGCGGATGCTTCTCTATTGAAAAAGCTACTTAGATCTCGATTAGAAGAAGATAACTCAGCTATAGAAATTGAACGGAAAAATCCAGAGTCTCCGCTTTATTCGTGCAAAAAATTTGAAGATCTAAACTTAAAACCAGAGCTCTTGCAGGGTTTATATTCGATGGGATTTACTAAACCATCGAAGATTCAAGAGTCAGCTTTACCAGCTTTATTGAATGATCCACCACAAAACTTAATAGCTCAGTCTCAATCAGGTACTGGAAAAACTGCAGCATTCTCTTTGGCTATGCTTTCAAGAATTGACACCAATTTAAACTATCCTCAAGTAAAATGATTAAATATCTCATAAATGAAACAAATAGTTTAGAATATTTCTTTTAGGCTTTGTGTCTTGCCCCGACTCTTGAGTTAGCAGCTCAAATAACTGATGTGGTAAAAAAAATGGGTCAACATATGAAAAATTTACAAATAGCCTCTGCTATTCGCGGAAATATGAAGCCCAGAAATATTGAGCTAAAAGAACAAGTTGTTATTGGAACACCAGGGACAGCATTCGATTGGTCTTGTCCTAGAGTAAATGTTTTTAGCTTGAAAAAACTTAAAGTATTTGTCTTGGACGAAGCAGATGTTATGATAGATCAACAAGGACATCAAGATATTTGCATTAGAATAGTCAAGTAAAATTTTTTTAAAAATTTTTTATTCAATTAGTTTTAATTTTTTATGGTTTAAAGAGGTCTTCCAAGAGACTGTCAAGTAATGCTTTTTTCAGCCACATACAAGAACCCAGTTATTGAGTTTGCTAAAAAAATAGTCCGAGATCCGATGATAATTCGACTAAAGCGGTCTCAAGAAGCGCTTTCTTACATCAAACAGTTTTATGTACGATGTGAAAGCTTTGAAACCAAGTTCAGATCATTAACTAATATATTTGGATTGTTGACCGTAGGTCAATCAATAATATTTTGTCAAACGCGAAAAACAGCAAAAGACCTAGTAGTTCGTTTAACAGAGGATGGTGTGCCCTGTGAATTGCTCAGTGGAGAGCTTGAGGTGACGCAAAGAGCATCAGTTATCAAACGGTTCCGTGAAGGGAAATGCAAAATGTTGGTTACTACCAATGTCACAGCTAGAGGCATAGACGTAGACGATGTAAATTTGGTGATTAATTTTGACCTGCCTGTAAATGATAACATGCCTGACTACGAGACATATTTGCATAGAATCGGCCGAACGGGTCGATTTGGCAAATCAGGCGTTGCAATTAATTTTGTTGACACAAATACAATGCATATTTTGGACAAAATAGTACAGCATTTTGGCAAGCCTATTGAAAAATTGGATGCATCCGATCCGGAACAAATTGAAAATATCTCCAAATGATTCTTTTTTTCAAAAAATAGACTTTTTTGTATACATTGACATCAAAAAATAAATTTAAGACAAAAAAAAATAAAAAAGCTATTCAATCTTGGCGTTCCAAACTTATTCAAATTTGATTTTTGATATTTTTTTTTTGCTTAATTCATCAAATTTTTAAGTATTTAAGAAAGCTTTATTTTTGGCAAATAAAATATTTAGATTTTTTAAGGATTGAAATTGGTCAAAGTCAAGCATGATCGCGCTAAATTATCCTACTTAAGCTTAAATCAAGCAATAATTAGATTGAAGTTTAAATATAGTGTTTATAATTTTTGCACGCTTACAAAATCTTTACTCCCAATTTCTCCCAATTTTAAAATGACTATTTTTTTTTCATAATTTAAAAAAAAATTTATAAAGCATCAATTTTGATAAAAAAAAAAAACATGCTTTCAAACAGTTAGCTTTCAATAAAGCGCCACGTGGAGAAGATCAAAGCTTTTCATCTCGAGTGGGACTTTATTGGTTTTTCAGTATTTAATCGAAGTTTATTTTTTCTTAATTTATAAGCTTACTAAAATCACTATAACTACGATCTAGAAATGTAAAATCGAGTGTGAGAGCTCTTTTTTTTTTTTCAAGTCTAATTTTTAATTAAGTTTTGCATTTTTGTTCATTCTAGCTTGCATTTTTTTTATTTAGAAAAATTAGAAAGCATTTCTAAAATTTGTTTTTTAGTATACAGAAATAAAAAAACAAAACCAAATATAATTTTTGATATATTATTAGAATAAATCATTAATAAAATGTTTAAATTGTTCGTAGGTAATTCATTTTTACAAATAATTTCAAAATTTTTACTTAGTCATTCAACTCGATGACGTGTTTATCTATTTCATTTCTATTAATGATAAAACATCTTAAGATAAAGATCGGTGATCATTATTCAATCTTTTTTTTTTCAACATTATAATTTTATAATTTAAATCATAATAAGCTGGCATTTATTCCATTTAAATCAATAGCAGTAGTGAGATTTCGATCTAGATTTTTTTTTAAAATAAATCTTTGAAGACAAAGTTCAGTTTTTTTGTTTACATCTTTGTTGGTGGGTCTAATTTTACTGATTATAATGAAAACAAAGGTGTATTGCTTAATGTTTAGACGCAAATTAAAATTACTCTTTATATTTAGGTGAAATACGTATTTTTGTTAAATAAAAAAAATTATTGCAACTTAAAATGAGTTCTGATGATAGAAACAACAATATATTAAACCAAATGACCAGCTCGTTTTTGAACGGTGCTCCAGATATGAGCAAATTGTATGCCGTAGCTGGTGCAGCTTTGGTCGGTGGTGCAGTTTATTGCTACATGAACAGTTCAGTTAAATCTAAGCACATTGCTGGCTTTGATTACAACAATCAAACAAGAGAAATTCAAGTAAATAAAAATTTTTGATTTAAAATTTATTTCCGAACTAATTTGAATTAAAAGAGTCGCACGGACGGAGCCAGAATCTGCTCATTGAACGAAAATGACAAGTTAATTTCTTATTTTTATGAAGATGGCAAAACACTCTATGGTTTGATGAAAAAAGGCCAACAATTATCAAGTAAAATGAAAAATTTTTTATTTTTTGGCAATTTTTTGAATTTTTTTTTTCTAGACGATGGAAACTACTTGGGTTGGAAGCCAAATCCACAAGACCAATACAAATGGTTAAAATACTCTGAAGTGGCTTCTTTGGCTGAGCTGATCGGAAGTGGTTTTATTCACCTAGGCCTTGAGCCTTCTAAAGAAACATTCATTGGTATTTATGCCAAGAATAGAGTGGAGTGGTCGTTAACCGAGATCGCTTGCAACACTTATTCAATGGTCACTGTTCCTCTGTATGACACCTTGGGCTCAGAGGCCATCAATTTCATTCTAGTTCAAAGTAAAGTTAAAACTATTTTATTAATTAATTTAATTTATTTAAATTTTTAAGCTCAATTAAAATTGGTCGTTTGCGATGATTCAGAAAAAGCTTTACATTTGATGAATTCTAAATCGAATTTAGAGTATATTATAATCATTGATAAGATAAGTGAAGAGGCTCTCAATAGAGCTAATGAATTAAGTCTGCGTTTGATTTCATTTGATGATTTGAAAAAGATTGGAAAAGATAATCTCAAAACACCAAATGTAGGTTATTTCTTTTTTTTTTTAATTTCCATTAATTATATAGATTAAATTTTTTTTAAATTAAAGCCCCCTCAACCGGATGATTTGGCCACTATTTGTTACACAAGTGGAACAACTGGAACTCCAAAGGGAGCTTTGATCACTCATTGCAACATTGTTTCCATTTCGGCAAGTATGTGTTCAATACTCAAGAGACAAAAAGATATAAGAGATGGTGAAGAGCGATACTTGTCCTATTTGCCATTGGCTCATATGTTCGAAAGAGTGGCTCAAGTAAAATTAAAATAGAAAAAAATATTGCTTTATCTAATCGATCTTTGATTTAAGGCTACTGTAACATCTTTAGGAGGATCTATTGGTTTTTATCAAGGCGACATAAAAAAATTGATCAACGACTTGCAGGAATTAAAGCCTACTATTTTCTGTACAGTTCCTAGATTATTAAATCGTATTTATTCAAGTGTAAGTTTTTATAAAAAAAAAATATGAAAAATTAAATGATTTTTAAACAAAACAAAAGGTAACTGAAAAAATTGAAAAATCATCTTCACTTAAAAAAGCTATATTCAAATGGGCGTTTGCTCAAAAAGAGAAAGAAGTCGCTAGAGGAATAGTGCGAAATGACGGAATCTATGATTTTGCTTTTAAAAAAATTCGTGAAAGTCTTGGTGGCTGTTGCAAGATGATAATAACTGGTTCAGCGCCTATTTCGCCAGAAATTCTTCACTTTCTAAGAGTTGTAACAGGATGCTTTGTGGTTGAGGGCTACGGAGCTACCGAAACAGGCGGTGCCTGTTCTGTACAATTACCCGGTGAGACTTCAGTAGGAAATATTGGACCTCCTTTCGCTTGTTGCATGTATAAATTAATCGATGTTCCTGAAATGAACTTGGAAGTCAGCAAAGATAACCGAGGAGAAGTGTGCATCAATGGATACAATGTTTTCAAGGGATACTACAAAGACGAAGAAAAGACTAAAGCAGCGCTTGATGCTGATGGATGGTATCATAGTGGTGACATTGGAATGCTTGATAAAAATGGCTGTCTGAAAATTGTAGACAGAGTAAAGAATATTTTTAAATTACAACAAGGAGAATACATCGCACCTGAGAAAATTGAAAATATTTATGTTAGATCTAAGTATGTAGCTCAAGTTTTCATTTATGGAAACAGTTTGAAGAGCAGTTTGGTGTCAATAATCGTTCCTGAAGAAACAGTAGTTTACGAATGGGCCAAACAAAATAACATTGAAGCTAAATTTAATGAACTTTGTCAACACCCTGAATTAAAAAAGACTATTCTTAAAGATATTAATCAGATGGGAAAAGACGGTGGCTTGAAAGGATTTGAACAAGTATGATTATTGATTAGCTAGAATTTTTTCAAATTAATTAATTTTTTTTAGGCTAGAGACATTCATTTGCATTGTGAATTGTTTAGTATTGATAATGGCTTGCTGACACCAACTATGAAATCGAAACGTAATGAGCTTTTAGCTTATTTTAGAGAACAAATAGATGTCATGTACAAATCTCTGGACTAAATCAAACATTGAATCTCCCAGCCAAAAAAAATAAAAAAAAATTGAAATATTCTGGTTTTATTTTTCTTTTATATATAGTTTGTTACATCGGGTATCAATTTTTGAACATTCAACTTTTTTTTTTAGTATGACATAAATAAGAATTCAACAAAAAGAGCAAAAAAGTTTATCTTATTTATTCATTTTAATTTTAAAATTTGGCAAAATTCGTATGAAAAACATGATCAAAAAACTGAACAAAATGCAGTTAATTCAGTAAAAGTTCAGTTCTATGAGTTTTTTATTAAAATACAAATCACTCACAAAATTGATTTTATTTTTTTTTTTAAATAATTAATTATTTTATTGTATCGTGTTACTTTTAAACCACATTGTTTTATTTTTTTAATAAATAAAGTTAAAAATTGTTTCAAAATAATTTTTTTTTTAAAACAAAAATTACAAAGTAAAAATATATAATTTTTTTTTAATTGAATGATTAAAAAATTTATACATTATCACGCCTTTAGCAAATTATTATTAGTATTTATTTGTTTTAAGCCTCATACGCAAATAAAAAAAAATTTAATTAATTGAAAAAAAAAATAGAAAATTTTTCGCGTAGCAATATTTTTAAGACAGTTATTGATTTAAAGATAATTTATGCAAAAAATTCTATTTTCAAAAGATCGTTTAAAATTTTATATAGGTTTATATTGTCTAACTTTTGTAAAAATTCTTCTTCTATTTAAGAAAAAATGAATTTGATCGAGTCGACTAGTCTATAATTATTATAAGTATTTAAATGTTGAATCAACTCAATTGAAGTTCCTAGATCAAAATCAGTAAAACTTATTTATATTTTCTTTTCTAAAGTTAGAAAGCTGTTAAAAAATTTAGACAGGTATTACTTATATTAAGCTGTTTTAAGAAAAAAATTTTATGTTTTTGACATATTTGCACTATTTATGAGCAAATTTGTAATTAAAAAACGCATACTTTAATAATGTGAAAAATTAATCAAACATTTAAATATATGTATTCGGCAATTCTTTATTTAAATTTATCTAATTTTAATTTTAATATTTTTCTATATTTTAAAGTATTTAATTTTTTCTTTATTTTATCCAATTTTATTTTGATTTCGACTTTTTTTTTTAATCCGAAGGAATTTAAGCTCGGTAAAGATATGAAAATAAATAAATAATTAATTGATCAAATATTAGCAAAGAATCATTTTTAAATTTTAGCTTATCAAATAAAAATTACTTTAAAGTTCTCAAGAGCTATTTAACTACGTAGATTAAATTCATAGGTTTTTGGTAAATGAATTTTGTACTTTTGACTCTGAAATTTTTTGATAAAGATTTTGAAGATATATTTTATATTTAGATTTTTATCTTTTCAATAAATTTTATTCAAATTTTACTTATAATATCTTCGTTTTGATATCGAAAATTTAATTTGATTAAATTTAAAAAAAAATGTTTTTTTTTCAGACGTGCTTGATATAATCTTGATATAATTTCTCCTGTAACATCAATTATTGAATTAAATTTTAAAAAATAACAAGACAAAAAATCAAGCATTTAGTTTTCATCTATTTTTTTTTGTAATATAGCTTGAAAAAAAAATGAACTTATAATATAATTTGAAAACGGTCAAGGTTTAATTGATAATTTAAGTTTCAAATTTTGAATTTTAATTTAGCAACAAAAAAATTGCATTGACTAAAAAGAAAAACATTTTAAAAGCTAAATTACGAATTAAAAAATGACTAGTCAAGAAAATGGTGTAAGAACAAGAAGAGCTCTTAATAGTCTTCAATATTCACCAAACGGAAAAGACATCGCTGGTATGGAAACTTCTTCGGCTAAATTGCAAACCAAAAAAGGTTTGTATGAATGCAAAAACTCGGCTAATGTTCGAAATGGTCTCAAAAAAAGAACCTCAATTTCATTGCCTGATATTTGTGGCACAAATCAGAGCATAAAATCATTAACATCTACTCCTACCAAAAATCATCGTACAACTTCAACATCAACTACTCCAACAAAGATTGCCCGAAAAGATGTTATGGATTCGGTAATTCAAGAGGAAAAAGAAAATCCAAACATTCATTTCGGTGATAGAAAAGCTTCAGATAAAATTTCTTTAAAAGAAAAACAAATAAAAAAAGAAAACTTTACCAAGTTTAAAGAAATATCGATTCAATGCAAAAAAAGTGATGAAGATATGCTTTTAAGTAGCAATGTTGAGGGGACTCCATACTGGAAGTTATTAGCTCATAAAAGATTTAGATCTTTAACTCAAACTGAAGAAGAAAATGAACAAGTATATATTATTTTTTTCATGTATTAAATTAATTTTGTTTAAACAAAGTTAAACAAAATGATTGCTGATTTGGACAAAGAAAATGATGAATTAAGATTGATAAACAATGAACTACATGGGGCACTAAAAGAATATGATGAGATAAAAAAGCAAATACTAGAATGCATTGATGAATGTGATGAAGATGACGAAGAAAATGATAGTGGTTATGAAAAATCCCAGTTAAATTCAAATTTGAATTAGTTAAACTGTGAAATTTTTTTAATAATGACTTAATAATTTCAAACATTTTATTTTCGATCCTGTTGCTAAAAAATTCATTTTCTATTCTGTTTACTTTTTATTATACTAAGATTAGAAAATTGTAAATTTTTTTCACTTTTTTTTTTAAATTTTTATCAAAACTAAACAAATAAAAGATTTTGCATTGTTATAGAATTTTCTCTAATAAGTGAGTGAAATTTTTACATCCATAATTGTTAATTGAAATTTATCTGGTTAAGAGCCACAAGCTAAAAATTACTAAAATTTTCTAAAATACAAGATTTAATAAATTCCAAATAAAAGTTTATAAATAAAAAATTGAATAAGTCTTTTACATCTAATTAAAAAATTCTAAAATAAAATAATTCGATAAAAATCTAAAAAAAATCTTTCCAGAGATTTATGATATCTGTCATCATTTTTTATTAAGCAGACACCATATGACCGCTCAAAATAAAAAAGAATTCTTATAAATTAGAATAGAAATGAAAGAATTAAACACAAAAAAAGTAGTAAGAAAAAATGTTCAAGTCTTTATATTTTATTTTGTTCATTGCTGTGGTCAAGAGCCAAAATGATCTAGGTGTTAATGTATCAGATAATTCGAATGATGATTTCTCGATCGCTTCACTATCAGATCAAAATTTTTCAAATTTAAGAAATATTTTATCAGCTGCAAGAAGCCCTTTAGCACAACAAAGACAACAAGTAGTTGGTTCAAATTCAGGTTATGGATCTATTCCTGTGCCCATTCCGGTAACAGCAAGTCCTTCCTATACAACAACTAGACCGTTACCGATTCCTGTAACAGCAAGACCATCTTATACAACAAGGCCTATTCCAATACCAGTAACTCCTACTCAGGCATACACTTCAGTTAGGCCTTTGCCAATACCTGTAACAGCAGCGCCAAGTTATCAAAGATCAAGACAAATATTAGTCCCGGTATCTGATGGATCGGTAAGAAGAATTATTGTCCCGCGGATGAGAGTTGTAGCTGCCATGCCTGGTATCCAAGGTCAACAAGTATCTCAAGTAAGACAAGTAGCTATGATTCCTAATAGCCAATATTGAAATTAAAGATAAATCTTGATACTTTTAATTTTTTAACTAATAAAGCATTAAAAAAATATATAATTTCTAAAAGTTGATGCTAAATTTTCTTAATTTAAAAAAAAAGAAAAATCAATTATTAACTCTATTTATTTGTATTCTGTACCGAGCTAATGCTCCTTCAGATTAAAAAAATAAAAATTTTTAATTAAAATAAAATTAAATTAAAATAAAATGTAGTATAATTTTAAAAGGAAAATAATTTGAAAGTATTAAAAAACAGATAAAATGAAATAAAGAGTAACAGGAAACATATGTTTAATTATCTGATGGCTCAGATAAAAAGGAAGATATAATAAGATAGCAGATACACAATGATATTTCTTAAACTTGAATTTAAATGATCAGTATTTAATTACAAATTAAAGTTAATAATTTAGATGATCAGTATTTTTTGATCGATATCTCTTTAATCAGTAGAATTTTTAACTCAAAATAGATAAGTAACGAGACAAGAAATTTGTTAGTTAAACAGAATAAAATTAAAATTTAAAATCAATAAAAATCAGCATGGGTTTACCCCAAATTTAAGTCATTAGTTTTTCTAACTGAAATATGTATCTTAAAAACTATTTAGAAAAAAAATTTGATAAAATTCTGCGTTGAAAACTGGTTCATGGATGTTGTAAAAACGGTTTGAATTTGATAATAAATTGTCAAGTAAGATTGAATTCTACAAGTTTTTAAATAAGAGAAGCTGTCAATCGATTTTGAAGCTTGTAAGTGTGGTGTGCATCAGGGTTCAATTTTGGGTCGTTAGCTTAAAACAATTTTGAAGACTCAAATATTTTAATGCTTTGTTTAAATCGGCTAACAAATAGTTAATGAGTTTTAAAAACGAAAAAAGTAAAGTAATATAACTAAAACTGAAGTTGTTCATTTAATTTAAAACTTTGGATTATGAATTGGAGAGTTCATATGCGTTTGCTGAGTGGTCTAGTTAGAAATGGAATAAAGACTAAATTCATTCATTCAATGGGAGAGAAGGGCCTATTTATGGATTTTTTAAATAAAAATTATGAATTTTTTGAGTATAAAGTTGATCAATGATAAATTAATGTATTTTTTTGAGCATAAGATGATTTAAAAAATTTATTATTAGTAGTAGTATTAGTTAATACTGCGACCCTTAGGGTAAAGCTTCCTTGAAGCTATGGCAGTAAGTTCGACTGTTTCCTGAGCCATTTGTCCAGATTATTTTTGAAGTTGTTTATTCATATAGAATTAATGATGTGAGGAGGTAAACTATTCCAGACTAACTAACTACTCGGTTTGTCAAAAAATGATATCGTTGCATGCAATTTTTCGCTTCTTCCCAAACAAAACATTTTTATATCTTCTCAAATTGTACTTCCGATTATAAGGTTATTAGAAATTATTTAGAAATTTTAAACGATGTGATCATCTTGATAATTCAACGACACATATAATCTAAAAAGTTTTGTATAGAAAATTTAATTCACTAGCTTTTGTATTTTAAAGATTTAAAAAAGCTTCAAAAATGATAGAATAAAATTAATTCGAAAGCCAATTTTAATGTAACTTTAAATTTTGAAAAAGAAATATTGACTAAAATAATTTTTCTCAACCATAAGTTTCCATAGAAACAAAATAGCTAAAATTATTAAGTTCAAGTCAGTAAAATTAAAGAATTTTTTATTCATTTTTTTTTCTAAATTATATTAATAAAAAAAATTTGAAAATGTCTTATAGAGACATAAAAAATTTTTGCGAAATGACCCGGGTACTGGGATACCCGCGTTTGATATCAGTTGAAAATTTTCGTCAACCGAATTTTCCACTTTTAGCCGAGCTTTTAAAATGGCTTGTCAAACGCTATGATCCAACTGCTGACATACCGACCGAAATAGATACCGAATCAGATCGCATTTTGTTCATTAAAAGTGTTGCACAGTTTATGGCTACTAAAGCTCATATTAAGCTTAATACAAAAAAACTTTACCAAGCCGATGGTTATGTGGTAAAAGAGTTGCTTAAAATGACCTCGGTTTTGTACAATGCGTTGAAATACAATCAAGAAAATGAAAATGAAGATGAAAACTCAGACAGAAATTTGAATATACAATTCGATATTTCATCTCAAATCGGCGATCTTAGACGAGCCAGAGAACTAGCTTCAGAGATAACTATGAAGGGATCCAGCATTTTTGACTTACTTGGTCGTGAGGTTGATCTCAGAGACATGAGAACTTACACAATAAATAGAAACCTAGAGCTTTCAGATGTGGAAAGAGGAATTAGAGATGCGATAAAAGCTTGTCAACGTGAAGGTGAAAAAACAGCCACTATGCTCGACAATATTCATTTGGATGAAAAGAATTTAGATGAAAAAATAGAAAAAAAACGCGCTGATTTAGAAAAAAATCTTGGTCGATTGCGAACTCTTAAAGAAGTAAGACCCGCATTTATGGATGAATATGAAGCGCTCGAAAAAGAACTTGAGCACTTATATGAAGAATATTTGATCAAGTTTAGAACGCAATCTTATTTAGAACAGCAATTAGACGAGTACAATCAAAGTGAACAAGAAAAATTCGAAGAGTCAGCTCGTCGAATGCAGCTTGCTAATAAAAAATTAAAAGAACAAGAAAAGGAAAGAAACGGTAATCCGTTTTTGGAAGATGATGAAATGCTTATTTCGGCTGATTCAGATCAAAGTGATGATCAAGGAGCCGGTCGTAAGCAAGATAGAATTTCGAAAAGTGCCATTAATGCACGGGCTAGAAAACAGCAAATTCAAAATCAGAAAAACTTTGGCACAATGGATGCTGATTTGAGTGGCTCTGAGAATGACGATGATGATGATGAAGAGGATGAAGATGATGATGAAGATGATGAAGATGAAGACGAAGAAGATGATGATGATGATCCGAACGATGAAGATGATGAAGATTTGCATATAAGTGGAGCAAATATGAAGGGTATTAAGAAGGGAAAAGTAATTCAGCGCAATGTTCCCTTTGATGATAATGATAGTGACTTCTAAAAAAAAATGATTTTTTTGCTCTTTAGTCTTTATAATTTTGAAATTATGATCTTAAAAAGTTATATATGTTTATTTAAAATGAATTATTAAAGAAAATGTTTTTTATTAATTAATTACTTTTTTAGCTCAATATCAATTTTAATTGTAATTTTTTACTTATCTGTATCAAGCATTAGCAATTTTGATAACAAGTTATTTCCCTCAATACGTCTCTTTAAAAAATTTAAAATCTAAACTGACTGATCATTTACTTGAAATAAGTAGCTTAATATATATTTATGAATGATCTTTAAAAAAACTACAGAAAAATAAGATCTTAGTCGACTATAGTAAAACTCAAGATAAGCAAACTAAGCCCTTGAACGAACATCATCAATGCTTCATGCATCCTTATACTGCTCTGTGGATGTTAAAAATAATAGCAAGATGTGCTATCGCATCATATTCAACACCAAGCAGACAGATTCACTCATCAACAACAAAAGCACATGCTATAGAGCTTCATTAGGCCTCTCAAGCAGTTTTAGAATGTTAGATATCATTTTTACTCTTTATACCATTTTTATTTCATCAAAATTTAATTAAGATGAGCTTTTATTTAAATTGCGCACTCATAAATTTTTTTGCCTTTATTGATCATATACGTTATTCTTAAAATTAACACTAAATAAAAAATTTTAATTTTAATTTAATTTGATATTGATAAATTTTGGAATATTTTATATAAATATTGTTAAATCGATGCATAGAACCCAAATCATAAGTTATAGTCAGGCATATTTAGTTTTAGTCTAATAAATTCCGTCAGATTTAATCAGTCTTGATGAATTTTTTTATTGGGAAGAAATTTCTTCATTAATTTATGTTATCTGAGTTTAAATTTCAAAACTATTAAAATTTAGAATGTCTGAGACTGAAAATTATGATTTGGAGTTCTATGGATATTTTGTTAAATAAAAAAAAAAAGGCATTTTTTTTGTCAGATTTTCTTTAATTTACTCCAATTTGAAATTTTATTTCAGTGTTTTTTTCCCGAAAAATTTCATGTAATTTTTTTAATAAAATAATGACTGTCTAAAGCTCTTTTTAAAAATAAAAGTTAATTTTTTTGTTATATAATGAAGTTAAATGCTTTTATTTTTATTAAAAATAAATGATAAAAATGATAAATTTTCCATTAATTTTTAACAATACAAACAATTACTAATAAAATAAATTTTAATAAAAAAATTAATTAGAAATCATTCAAGTTGAGAAAATAGATAACTTATTTAAAATTCAGCGTGAAAACTTTACTATTCAATATTTTAAATTTAAATTTTTTTCTATAAATTTAGTCCAATTCAATCTCATAGTGATTATTTGGATTTTCTTTTGGTAATAAGTTTTGACTATTTGAATTTTTATTAAAATTATCTCTTGGATATGCTTCGTAACCCATTGCAATGGGACTTTTTTTAGACATTATTGTCTGATTATATTCATTCTGCTGTTTAAAATAAAGCTCCAAATTAGAATCGCAAGAATCGAATAAGAATATGAATAAGTTCTCTAAGCGATAAATTAAAGCCGATAGAGCTGTTTGCATTCGTTTATGACTTTCGACGAAAAAGGCAGGTGGTCTTATCTGAGTGGTGTATCCTAAAGTTACATATCTTATTTGAAGCATGAGCAAAAATAAAAGCATCAGAATAATAAATGTGCTTGTGATAGCCAATACTGCGCACCATATATGAGGAGCTGAGGAAAAAAGCACATAAATCATGTCTAATCTATCTTCATAATTTTTGTCTCTATTTTCTTTCATCAAGAGCTCACTGTACATTTGACAATAGGAAAGAAACACCCAAACAAAGTCGCCCAAACAACACATAGAAAGAACAATTAGGAGGACAAAATTTCTATGATTCTTTAGGCCTACACATTTTCCAATAAACAGACAATGGTGATCGAATTTACTTATACAGCATTCGCATAACTTGCAATGTCGAGTCGGCACTGCTTGGACTATTAAGCAAGATTCGCAGAAAAACAATTGCGGCAATTGTATTGGGTTCTCAAGTGTTGGAGCAAATATTGGCGGATCAGTAAGCCATTCAATTGAGTCTTTTCCTCCTTTTGGATCTTCGGCGTTTAGTATTAGCAAATCTCTTAGTTCGTATGGAGTACCATCCGGTTTTTTGTAATTTTCTTTACAAATTCCTAAGTTATGTTAAAAATTAATCAATCCTTTTTTGAACTGGGTTTTTTCTATCATTACCTGGATCTGATCTAAGTATACGATAAAAGACCAAATTTTGGTAAAAGGACAAAACCAATTTAGCCAATTCATTCAAACTATACATGTTATTGTCTTAAATTTTTTAAATATTATTTTTGTTTTCAATTAAATATTTTTGAATTTTACAATTTTCTAAGTAAAAATAAAATGTCGAGTAATTATTTAGAAACATGGCAAATAGAAGACCAACATGAAATGGATTTTGGTATCCGCTAATATGAGTACATCTATGTCTTTGACGGACCATTACGTAAACTAAGAGAAACAATGATGAATAGCCAACTAAACCTTTCCAAATACTCATCTCATTTGGATATATGACAAATGTATTTATGAGAAATGGTATAATAAAAATAAGAAAAACGGCAAACATTCTCGAATACCAGTCTAAATTCATTTTAAAACTATCGTCCCAATTAAAAAAAAAAGTTCCTTTTTTAATTTTCAACAAAGATGTCCTTGAATATTTGTCATCTGTATTACTATTTAATAGAAACTTATTAGTTTTCGCTTCAAGTCTGAGCCAGTCTCGAATTTTTTTAAATCTTAAAAAAATAGCTTTAAGAAAAAAACTCTCCTGATAAAAGCCTACTGTAGTCCATTTTCGTTTCTTATCATATCATATGGTGTATGATTTTGGTTGTTCATTACTCCAATAAGTTTAGCACATTTACCATTATTTTGTTTGGTAAGCGTCCAACAAATTCTTGCCAATCCACATTTAGCGGCTAAAAAATACGGAAAATTTTTACAATCAATTCAAATCTCAAGCCTTAAATATCAACCCATATGAAGACAAGTGTTTCCATTAAAGTCCTGAAGATAATAATCCATATCACCTCGTTTAAGCAAAAAAATTATTAGATCCGAAAAGCCACAAGCACATGCAATATGTAAAGCATTCTGTTTAAACTGGTCCAAATCGTTGAAATTACAGATAGCATGGTATTTTTCAAAATAGTACAGCAAAATGCTATTAAGTTTAAATAATATTTTATTTTCTTAATGTAAAAAAAATTACACTTTTCCTGTATAGGCACACCAGTGAACAACACTGCGATTGTAAACATCCCTATGAGAAAGGTCAGCCCCATGTTTGATCACAAACTCTATGGTATATAGATTACAATTTCTATTAAGATTTTTTTTCATTAAAAAAATTAATAAAATATTTCTATTTTTTACTTAATGCAAATGAAAAGAGAACTTTCACCAAGACTAGCTGTGGAATTTACATCAGCCCCACATTTGGTCAGCAAGTGTTCTATTAGATCAAGCTCGTTTTTTATGCACATCCAATGCAAAGCCGTGTATCCACCTAGTGATCCTTTTTTGTTAACGTAACTTGCGTTTTCTGGACTAGAAAGAGCATCGCAAATAGTTCTACACTGTTGAGAAGTTAAATTTTGTAGACAATCGGGAAAGAATTCAGTTTTAATCAAAACAGTTGGATCAAAATTCTTAACTCCCATCATTAGGGCTAATTGCTGCATCCTCTCAGCTTGGTTACTTGTCTCCAAGGCCATTCAAAAATCTAAAAATTAAAATTTATTATTTACTAAAATTAATAATAAAATTCTATTAGAATAATTTATATTGAAAATTGCTTGAACTATAAAATAGTAAAAACAATCAAAATTTAACTTACTTAAAAACAAATGAAAAAGTTTGAACAGTAAAATGGTAACTATTTGGTTTTTATTTTTGCTTATATAATTTTAAATTTAATCTAAAAAAAATAATGAAAAAATAAAAATTTATTTTACATTTGATCATTTTTTAGATGGTATTTCAAAAATATTTGATGATTATTTTCATGATGATACTCTTCTAAATTATGATATTTTTTAAATCGTTCCTTTTATTTCAAATTTTGAATAAAATCAATTTTCTTATCATTCAAATTAAATTTACAATGTAATATTTTATTTACCTTAATTTTTACCAATATTCATTGAGCATAATTTTTTTATATGTTGAAAAATAAAACTAAAAATTTATATTAATTATTTATTTTGTTAAAAGTTAAGGTAGCTAACGTAATAGAGAAACTTAATTTTAAAAAGCATAATTAGCATTGAAAAATTTCTTGAATAAATCTGGAAATATTTAAAAAAAAATGAATAAAAATCAAAATCAAAATTAATATTTCTTTTAACTAACTTTGGAGACTTAAGTCATATTTGAAAATGAAAATTAATTTAAATTTTTCTTGGTTTCATGAAGAAAAAAATCTAATCATCGAGCATAATTTTCACCCGATTGACTGATTTTGGTTTAAAAAATTTTCCCAAAGATTGAATTAATTTTTACAAAGTTTAAAAAAAATACCAAGATCAAATCTACAAACAACTAAATTATAATTTTTTTCGAAAAAATAAATATATAATTTTTATTTCAATTTCAAATAAAAAGAGATTAAAAGGAAAAATAAATCTAAACCTCATATGACAGGAGCTAGCTATTAAATTTTTCTAAAATATTTTCTTTAGGTGTTAGTTTTTTTCTTGTTTGTTTCATGTTATCTATGCGTAACAACGAAGCAACTAGAGAAAATAGAAAATAATTTAAAAACCAATATTTCTAGATATTAACCCAAATAATATATAAAAATTTGGACCTAATTTGAGCACAATATCACAATTTAAAATCAAAATTAAACGTCAAAATATTTTTTTGAAATTTTATTTTAATATCTACTATTATATTGTTAAATTTTAATGGAAATTTCATTACAATTTTTGACACAAAAATGCTAAATAGGAAATTTTTCAAATTTTTTTGCTCACTGATTGATGAATTAGATATTTTCGCTGAATTGGCTCGTTTGATATTTGATTAGAGCTTGAGTTCTGTAATTCATTAGCTAAAGTCAAATAAGGACTTGGTGAAGTACAATCTTGTTCGTAAAAAAACTCTAATGGAAGATTTAGCATTCCCTTGCAAAGTAAATTAACCTCATTCAGTACATCTAAAGGTTCGGGAGTCAAAATGTAAAACTCTTTGGTCTCAATGTTTATTGCTCTTAGAATTCCTTATTTAAAAACAAATAATTTATTTTTTTAGCCAAAAATTTTGACCTACCAAACCCTAGACATTTTATGTCTACATGATCTTCAAAAAGATTTAGATAACCTGGTAGCTCTTGGTTGTCATCTTTTGTTTTTATCTTTAAATTAAAAATTAAGCATTTATTTAATATTAAGAAATTAAAAATATTACAAATTTTTTATCGACACTTGCCAAGCATACAAGTGATGCATTGAAAACTTTAAGTAGCTGGTCATATTCTACTCGAGAATGGCTAACATGAAGAGCCAATTTAGACCACGAAATTTTATAAGGACTCAAACTATGAACAGATTTGAAATAGACATTAGATTTATTCAACTTTGAAAAATAAGCGAGTATAGCCAAGTTTCGTTGATCTTTAGCTGATAAGCGTTTTTGAGGTGGATGCTTATTGAACTTGGAATTTTTACATGGAACATTTGATTTTAAAACTTTTAATTTATAAGAAATATTTTTGTGGATAAATTCATGTTCTAGATCTTTTTCATCAAATCGTTTGCTTACCGGCCAGCCATCACAATTTTTCAGCCATTCTTCATCAAGAACAGGCATGTTCTTATTTGCCTCAATTGGATGGTTAATTTGAATTAAATGAGATGGTTTGAATAAAAGAATGCTTTCTTTGAGAAGACATAAACCGAGACCATGATTCCATCCCATGGTGTTAATTACTAGTGGTATTTTGATGCTAAGTCTTGATTTTAAATCAACGAATTCATCGTAGCACTTTCTCAAGTAATGTAAATAAGCTCCTGGAACATCATTTGGGGACAAATAGCCCAAAAAAAAACATTTTTTATTAGAACCATTGTGACTTATATGAGTATGTGGAGGCCCTTTATTTAAAAATTAACAAATGCTTTCTAACATCTTTGAGTTATTACCAAATAGTGGTTCTGTAATCAATGAAAAGCTCAAACAACTTGCCAAAGTAAATTCACATTGTCCTGGATCACAATCTATGTAGGCAACATACTGAAATCTTAATATTTGTTTTTTTTTGTTAAAATAAACAATTCTTGATCAATTAAATGACTAAAAAATACTTATTTAATAACGAGTTAATCAAATAACGAAGAAATGTTGATTTTCCGACATCTTTACCACCACAAGGCATAACAACTGGGCCTAAAAAAGTTCAAATTTAATAATTTTACCCAAATAATGCTATTTTTGAATTTTGGCTTTGAATTATAAAGATTATATTTCAATTTTTTTCAGAATATTTCACTTTAAAATTTTTTAAAATTCTTAACTAAATCAAAAATTAAGATTAAAACTCTGGCTCTTTATGTATTTTTGAGAGTATACCTAAGTGATTGTTTTTTCATTAGACTAATTAAAAAAAGAGTTTTAACTGATTTTTTTTAAATTGAAAAAAATTATTTTGATGTTAAATTTTTAAGATTTTCTTTCTAAAACTATCTAATTAGCTTGTTTGGTAAAGATTTAATTAGGTAATTTAAATTTTATAAGTTATTTAAAGAATTATTGGTCTACCCTCTGTATTTAGTTCACTATCCACAATGATTTCTTGAATCACTTCCTTTTCATTGTCATTTTCTATGTGAATAGCATTAAAAAACTGTTCAGGAATCGGAAATATGCCGAATTTGCTCATCAAATGATGGATTGATTGATTTTCAGCTACTAAATCAGATGAATTCACATTAGTTTGATAAATAGATTTAAAATTGTCAAAATGACAAATGTAATTGCACAACTGTGATTTAAGAGGCCGGATTGCGATTAAAGAGCTAGTATGATTGCTAAAGTTATTTTTTATTAAAAAATTCCTAAAACTTTCTTCAATAGAATTGTCGATACAAATTTGAAAATGACTTTGAATTTTATATAAAATTTGCTGATAAGTTAAACCAAAGCTTGGATGATTGTTCTGCTTATTTAAGATGGCCAAAAAGGAATTTGATTCGGGCGAAAAAAGATCAAGCCATTTGTCGTTTTTATCATTAACCCCAAAACCATTTATTTGTATGCATCCGCTTAAGAGATTAATTGAACATCGGCCTTTGAATGAAAAATTATTTTTTCCAAAATCTGATTTAGGTTCCAAGCAAACTATGATTATGCCAAAATTTGCAAGATGGTAAAATACATTGTCACAACCAAATGAATTAATTCCGATAAACGCATCTGATACGTTAGTTTCTTTTTTTACTTGATTTTCATCTGACTCAATTCTTGTCGATAAAAAATTGTGATCAATTAATTTCGGCTTTTTTATTTGAACTTCATCTTCTGTATTTTGAGGTTGAATAAATTCAGAATAAACTTGGCATATTTTCAAATCATTTGGCTGTGATTTTAAATTTGACTTGTTTAAACTAGAAGACTTAGTCGAGTTTAAACTTTTTGTTAAGCTACCGTAAAAATCAATTTCTTCATTCATTTTTTCAAATAATTTTTAAATTCAAAATAATTTGTATTACTATTTAGTAGTATAAAACTTAATTAGAAGAAAAAATTTCAAATTGCATTACTATCATTTCATTTACATCAGGTTTAGATATAAATTAAATTTGCGAAAAGTTTATTTTTTTTCAAATGTTTATCTCTAAAAATAAATATTCCAACTGTGGTAAATTATTTTTAAAAATTAATTGTGAAAATTCAACTAAAGTTTAGATTATTTTGGCTCAATTTCAGATTGATTTTACTTAGTAATAAGTGATTTTTAATTTTTCCGCCTTAAAGCTTTAATTTTATAAAAGAGAAAAAAACAAATTCAAAATCTAATTTTTTTTATCATTCAACGATCTATTTAACACTCAAAAACCGGAGGGGTCTTTTGAACCCCTTTTGTAACTTCCTTTATTTGT
>PJRA01000313.1:905075-934156 GCA_016987375.1 Brachionus koreanus | reverse complement strand
TTCAATAATAAATATTTTTGACTACTATAGTTAATAATTCAATCAAAATATTCTTTTAAATAATATTTTTTTTTTTGAATTAAATGATTAAATTCAGACAGATTTTGAAAAATTCGACATTTTATGAATGTAATTTTTTCCCCACTAGATTGAGATATTAAATCAAAACAATCATTCAATTTTTAATTTCTACAATAATTGATTGATTAAATAACGACAAAATCAGCAAAATCATCTTCAAAAATAAATATTTTTGACTCAGATAGTTAATAATTCAATCAAAATATTCTTTTAAATATTATTTTTCTTTTAGAATTGAATGTATAAATTCACACAGATCTTGAAAAATTCGACATTTTATGAATATATTTTTTACTAAATAGATTAAAAAATCAAATCAAAACAATCATTCATTTTTTAATTTCTAACATAATTGATTGATTAAATAACGATAAAATTAACAAAACCATCTTCAATAAAAAATATTTTTAACTTAGATAGTTAATAATTCAATCAAAATATTCTTTTAAATAATATTTTTCTTTTAGAATTGAATGTATAAATTCACACAGATTCGGAAAATTCGACATTTTATGAATGTAATTTTTTCCCCACTAGATTGAGATATTAAATCAAAACAATCATTTAATTTTTAATTTCAAACATAATTGATTGATAAAATACCGATAAAATTAACAAAACCACCTTCAATAAAAAATATTTTTGACTCAGATTGTTAATAATTCAATCAAAATATTCTTTTAAATATTATTTTTCTTTCAGAATTAAATGATTAAATTCACACAGATTTTGAAAAATTCGAAATTTTATGAGTATAATTTTTACCAAATAGATTAAAATATTAAATCAAAACAATCATTCAATTTTTAATTTCTTACATAATTGATTGATTAAATAACGATAAAATTAACAAAACCACCTTCAATAAAAAATATTTTTGACTCAGATAGTTAATAATTCAATCAAAATATTCTTTTAAATAATATTTTTCTTTTAGAATTGAATGATTAAATTCACACAGATTTTGAAAAATTCGACATTTTATGAATATAATTATTAACTATCTGAGTCAAAAATATTTATTATTGAAGATGGTTTTGCTGATTTTGTCGTTATTTAATCAATCAATTATTTTAGAAGTTAATATTTGAATGATTGTTTCGATTTAATATTTTAATCTATTTGGTAAAAATTAGATTCATAAAATGTAGAATTTTTCAAAATCTATGTGAACTTAATCATTTAATTCTGAAAGAAAAATATTATTTAAAAGAATATTTTGATTGAATTATTAACAATCTGAGTCAAAAATATTTTTTATTGAAGATGGTTTTGCTGATTTTGTCGTTATTTAACTAATCAATTATTGTAGAAATTAAAAATTGAATGGTTGTTTTGATTTAATATCTCAATATAGTGGGGAAAAAATTACATTCATAAAATGTCGAATTAATCAAAATCTGTGTGAATTTATACATTCAATTCAATCAATCAATTATGTTCAATATTTAAATTCATTCGAAAGGCTAGTGCCAAGCTCGAGGAGCCGAATGAACCCTTTTATTGAGTAAGAAAAATAAGTAAAATTCAATAAAAATTTAAAAAAGAATTTTATAATATCAATTAAATTAAATTATAGATCAAAACTGCCAGAATTGCTTATAGGACAGATCAAAAATTGGAAAAATTTTACAAAATTCAGTAATTTTTAAAATAATGTTTATGTTGTTATAAATTCTAATACAAAAAATATTGTAACCACAATTTATATCCTTTTAAAGGATTTTGTTAATTAATTTACTAAAAAAATAATCAAAAGTTTTTTCCTTAAAGTCATTCAATTTTCCTTTAAATGGTAAAATAAATTCATTTAAATTTCTTAAAAAATACGGTTTACTAGCCGAGTTAATTTTAACTAACATTGAGTTTAAACCAGTATGCGACGTATTTAGGTTGACTATGTTATGTTCAAATCGGGAAAGCCTCCTTATAATACGATGTTGAAAACACTCGATTTTGTATTTATTTAAAGTGTTATTTAGCCCATTAAAATCTTCATTTGTCTTGACTGTATAACGGATATTCAATAATTTAAATAAACAATGATTATACGTATTGGCTAGTTTTTGAATTGCTCTTTTTGGTAGGTAAATAGTTAACGTAGAGCAATAATCGAAAAATGGCAAAATAAGTGATTTGAAAAATTGGAGCCTTACTTTGTGAGCGAGATGAAATAGTCGATTTATCGAATATAATCTTTTATTAATTGAGATTCTTGTTTGGGCAACGTATTGTGAGAAATTAAGCCGATTCTCAATAATCACACCAAGGAGCTTAAAGCTTTCAACAACATCTATACAGTTACCATTCACATTAACGAATTTTGGAAGGTGGACATTTTTCTTATTTGATATAAACATGATTTTCGTTTTAGTCCAATTTATGTCGATTCGATTATATTTGCACCATTCAAGAAGTTGATTTGATACTTCAATTAACAAATTGCAGGTCATTGCAAGACTAGTACCCGATTTACAGAGCGTCGTGTCGTCTGCAAATAACTTCACCTTACAGTTTAACAAGAATATGACCATATGATTTATAAAGAGTAAAAATAGGAGAGGGCCTAGGACGCTCCCTTGTGGTACACCTAGTCTGATTGGCTTTGGCTCGGAAATAAAATCATCAATTTTTACATATTGCGTCCGATTGGTAAAATAATTTGAGAGAAGCGCAATTGCTGACTTTTCGAAACCATATTTTTCTAGTTTATAGAGTAGTAGACTTTGATCGACCGAGTCAAACGCTTTTTTGAAGTCTATAAACAGGAAAAATCCAATCATTCTTTTGCTTTTAATTTCGTTCATTTCGGTTATAATTTCATGAAGTGCTGATTCGCAGCTATGATCCGATCTAAAACCATGCTGGTCACCAGAAATAATCATGTTTAATGAACAAAACGCAATAATTTGCTTGTGGAGTAATTTTTCGAATAATTTAGCGATTGGCGAGAGGACAGAGATTCCACGATAATTGTTCGGGTGTTCTCTTGAACCCTTATTTTTAAAGAGCGGAGTGACTAGAGCTGTCTTCCAATCATTTGGAATAGAGTTTGATAAAATCGAGCAATTGAATAAATATGCAATTATTGATTTGAACTTTGATGAACTATTTTTAAAGCACTTGATAGGTATCCCAGATACTCCAGGACCACTTGAATTGTTTAACTCATTCAAAAGTTCTTCGACTTCTTTTCCATTTGTAAAATTAAATTTAAAATTTGTGTTTGATTTTTTTTTAGATTGTTCAAATATGCTATCAATGAAATTCTTTGATTCTTCAAACTTTGAATCAGACGTTGATGAAATAGACGTAAAAATTTGGTTGAATATGTTGCCGATTTCTTGTTTGTTGTCAATAGTTTTATTGTCAATCTTCAAAACAATTGCTGATTCCTCATTTTACTTATCCGATTTTACTTTTACATACGAGGAGTAAAATTTCCAAAATTTCTTCACGTCTTTAAAATCATTTATTGTCTTTTCTTTAAAAAAAATTATCAATTTTTCATTGTTTAAATCCTCAAATTGTTTTTTAATATATTCGAACAGTTTCTTTCTACCATTAATTTTGAACGCTTTTGAACTTTATATGCCTCATCACGTGAGTTTCTGACGATTATAAGTTCCTCATCGTACCATGGAAACTGATTATCCATTTTGATTGAGACTTCTTTCAACGGAGCAATTCCATCAATAACTTCAATAATCTTCTCCTTGACAAAACTCCATTTTTCTTCAATTGTTTCCAAATTCTTAATATTCTTCCACTCAATAAGATCAATATGATTTGCAATTTTATCTAAATTAGCGACTGATATATTGCGGCAAATGATCTTTTTGCAATTAGACTTATGCTTTTTTATCGTAAGCTTGGCTAATAAAAATGAATGGTCACTAAACGGACATAAAACTGGGTTCACTTCATCTACGATGTCGCCATTATGTAGGAAAATATCGATTAATGATCTCGATTCTTTGGTAACGTTTGATTTCTTATAAAATTTAGAGCATGTCCTAGTAGGCTTGTTAACAAAATTGACTAATTCGTTTTCTTCAATAAACCGTTTAATGTTTGAGTTTTCGTTGTTAAAACAGTTCATATTAAAATCTCCAAATAGAAATAAAGGCTCATTAAGGTTCAATGTATGAATGAAATCTTCAAGTTTGTCCAAGAATTCAATTTCATTTAGACCTGGGGATCTATAACAGTAAACAAAATTCAGTTTCTCTCCGTTTATAATTAGTTGAAAATAAATTAATTCCAACTCATTGTGCATGATAATTCTCGATTTTTTGATTCCATTCTTGACAAAAATTACCAGTCCGCCACCATGTCGATTTCGATCAAGCCTAATTTTCATGTAAAATTGATTTTTAAAAGAAGAGTTTGGAATCGACTCGTCTAATTCAAATTCTGAAAAGCACAAAATATCCAATTTTTGCATATTCAACAGTTCATTTACTTCATACAATTTGTTCCCGACAAAAAACCGTCCGAGACCGATACTATGCGAATATGAAAACAATGAAACTGTTCGGGAACTTTTGTCTAAGAGGAAACGACTAAAAATTATTAGGAAGCTAGAAAATGTTTACATCAATAAAGCGAAAACCGCGATGCAAAGAATTATTCAAACGAGAAAAATTCTAATCGAACAAAACGATCGTCGAAGCAATCAACAATTAATCTTAGCTGAATCCGAAAATTTAAATGAATCGCATGAACACAATATCATAACATCATTCATACAACCAAATACAAATTTAATCGAAACAAATCATGACACAACCAATACCAATGCAAAATTGGATTCGAAATTGTCCAAGCCACAAAATAGCACAACAACTTCAAACTCAACTCAGCCTCAGCTGGGTAAAAACAGGTGTCAACCGACTTCAAAACAAGAACCTGCACCAAAGTCGGTGTCAATAAAGTCAGCCAACACCAGTTTTGACTCAACCAAAACCAAATTGGATTCGAAATTGTCAAAGCCACAAAATAGCACAACAATTTCAAACTCAACTCAGCCTCAGCTGGGTAAAAACAGGTGTCAACCGACTTCAAAACAAGAACCTGCACCAAAGTCGGTGCCAATAAAGTCAGCCAACACCAGTTTTGACACAACAAATTCAAAAACACAATCAGCCGTAATCAAATCTGAAGTTCAGTCAAAAATAAATTTTAATCTTAGGGTTTATTCTTCCCAAGAATTAAACCAATATGAAGTGTCCAATTCACAAATGATGATGATGACCATTTAATCATTAAAGCATTCAATCTTGAGTCTAAACCGCTTAATAAATGGGGAAAAATTGAATGACATTATCTTAAACTTTTATCTAAAGTTAATCTGTAACTCGTCAACGTCACATAAATGTGCAGCAATTGATTCACTGGTTGTAAATAAAATTCTAGGGCAAAATCTGAGAGGCCTTTCCAAATGTCTTGAAAAATTTAGCAAGCAAAATTTTACAAAACTCTTTTGTCCTATTTTTCGTGATAGCTGTCATTGGGCTTTAGCTGTTTTCGAAGTAGCTAAAAAGACAATCAAATTCTATGATTCCATTTATGAGCCTGATTTTGATACAATAAAAAATTTGGGCATAATTGATTGATAAAATACCAATAAAATTAACAAAACAACCTTCAATAAAAAATATTTTTGCTTCAAATAGTTAATAATTCAATCAAAATATTCATTTAAATATTATTTTTCTTTCAGAATTAAATGATTAAATTCACACAAATTTTGAGAATTTCGACATTTTATGAATATAATTTTTACCAAATAGATTAAAATATTTAATCGAAACAATCATTCAATTTTTAATTTCTAACATAATTGATTGATAAAATACCGATAAAATAACAAAACCACCTTCAATAAAAAATATTTTTGACTACGATAGTTAATAATTCAATCAAAATATTCCTTTAAATATTATTTTTTTTTAAGAATTGAATGTATAAATAGACACAGATTCTGAAAAATTGGACATTTTATGAATATAATTTTTACCAAAATAGATTAAAATATTAAATCAAAACAATCATTCAATTTTTAATTTCTAACATAATTGATTGATAAAATACGAATAAAATAACAAAACCACCTTCAATAAAAAATATTTTTGCTTCAGATAGTTAATAATTCAATCAAAATATTCATTTAAATATTATTTTTCTTTCAGAATTAAATGATTAAATTCACACAGATTTTGAGAAATTCGACATTTTATGAATATTATTTTTACCAAATAGATTAAAATATTTAATCGAAACAATCATTCAATTTTTAATTTCTTCAATAATTGATTGATTAAATAACGACAAAATCAGCAAAACAATCTTCAATAAAAAATATTTTTGACTACGATAGTTAATAATTCAATCAAAATATTCTTTTAAATAATATTTTTGTTTTAGAATTGAATGTATAAATACACACAGATTCTGAAAAATTAGACATTTTATGAATATAATTTTTACCAAAATAGATTAAAATATTAAATCAAAACAATCATTCAATTTTTAATTTCTAACATAATTGATTGATAAAATACGAATAAAATAACAAAACCACCTTTAATAATAAATATTTCTGACTACGATAGTTAATAATTCAATCAAAATATTCTTTTAAAAAATATTTTTCTTTTAGAATTGAATGTATAAATACACACAGATTCTGAAAAATTGGACATTTTATGAATATTATTTTTACCAAATAGATTAAAATTTAAATCGAAACAATCATTCAATTTTTAATTTCTAACATAATTGATTGATTAAATACCGATAAAATAACAAAACCACCTTCAATAAAGAATATTTTTGCTTCAGATAGTTAATAATTCAATCAAAATATTCATTTGAATATTATTTTTCTTTCAGAATTAAATGATTAAATTCACACAGATTTTGAGAAATTCGACATTTTATGAATATAATTTTTACCAGATAGATTAAAATTTAAATCAAAACAATCATTCAATTTTTAATTTCTAACATAATTGATTGATAAAATACGAATAAAATAACAAAACCACCTTTAATAATAAATATTTTTGACTACGATAGTTAATAATTCAATCAAAATATTCTTTTAAAAAATATTTTTCTTTTGGAATGAATGTATAAATACATACAGATTCTGAAAAATTGGACATTTTATGAATATAATTTTTACCAAAATAGATTAAAATATTTAATCGAAACAATCATTCAATTTTTAATTTCTAACATAATTTATTGATAAAATACCGATAAAATAACAAAACCACCTTCAATAAAAAATATTTTTGACTACGATAGTTAATAATTCAATCAAAATATTCCTTTAAATTATATTTTTCTTTTAGAATTGAATGAATAAATACACACAGATTCTGAAAAATTGGACATTTTATGAATTTAATTTTTACCAAAATAGATTAAAATATTTAATCGAAACAATCATTCAATTTTTAATTTCTAACATAATTGATTGATAAAATACGAATAAAATAACAAAACAACCTTCAATAAAAAATATTTTTGACTCAGATTGTTAATAATTCAATCAAAATATTCTATTTAATAATATTTTTCTTTCAGAATTAAATGATTAAGTTCACATAGATTTTGAAAAATTCTACATTTTATGAATCTAATTTTTTCCCCACTAGATTGAGATATTAAATCAAAACAATCATTCAATTTTTAATTTCTACAATAATTGTTTAGTTAAATAACGACAAAATCAGCAAAACCATCTTCAATAAAAAATATTTTTGACTCAGATTGTTAATAATTCAATCAAAATATTCTTTTAAATAATATTTTTCTTTCAGAATTAAATGATTAAGTTCACATAGATTTTGAAAAATTCGATATTTTATGAATGTAATTTTTTCCTCACTAGATTGAGATATTAAATCGAAACAATCATTCAATTTTTAATTTCTAACATAATTGATTGATAAAATACCGATAAAATAACAAAACCACCTTCAATAAAAAATATTTTTGACTACGATAGTTAATAATTCAATCAAAATATTCATTTAAATATTATTTTTCTTTCAGAATTAAATGATTAAATTCACACAGATTTTGAGAATTTCGACATTTTATGAATATTATTTTTACCAAATAGATTAAAATATTTAATCGAAACAATCATTCAATTTTTAATTACTTCAATAATTGATTGATTAAATAACGACAAAATCAGCAAAACAATCTTCAATAAAAAATATTTTTGACTACGATAGTTAATAATTCAATCAAAATATTCATTTAAATATTAATTTTCTTTCAGAATTAAATGATTAAATTCAAACAGCTTTTGAGAATTTCGACATTTTATGAATATAATTTTTACCAAAATAGATTAAAATATTAAATCAAAACAATCATTCAATTTTTAATTTCTAACATAATTGATTGATAAAATACCGATAAAATAACAAAACCACCTTCAATAAAAAATATTTTTGACTACGATAGTTAATAATTCAATCAAAATATTCTTTTAAAAAATATTTTTCTTTTAGAATTGAATGTATAAATACACACAGATTCTGAAAAATTGGACATTTTATGAATATAATTTTTACCAAAATAGATAAAAATATTAAATCAAAACAATCATTCAATTTTTAATTTCTAACATAATTGATTGATTAAATACCGATAAAATAACAAAACCACCTTCAATAATAAATATTTTTGACTCAGATTGTTAATAATTCAATCAAAATATTCTTTTAAATAATATTTTTCTTTTAGAATTGAATGTATAAATACACACAGATTCTGAAAAATTCGACATTTTATGAATATAATTTTTACCAAAATAGATTAAAATATTTAATCGAAACAATCATTCAATTTTTAATTTCTACAATAATTTATTGATAAAATACCAATAAAATTAACAAAACAACCTTCAATAAAAAATATTTTGGCTTCAGATAGTTAATAATTCAATCAAAATATTCATTTAAATATTATTTTTCTTTCAGAATTAAATGATTAAGTTCACATAGATTTTGAAAAATTCGACATTTTATGAATGTAATTTTTTCCTCACTAGATTGAGATATTAAATCGAAACAATCATTCAATTTTTAATTTCTAACATAATTGATTGATAAAATACGAATAAAATAACAAAACAACCTTCAATAAAAAATATTTTTGACTACGATAGTTAATAATTCAATCAAAATATTCATTTAAATATTAATTTTCTTTCAGAATTAAATGATTAAATTCAAACAGATTTTGAGAATTTCGACATTTTATGAATATAATTTTTACCAAAATAGATTAAAATATTAAATCAAAACAATCATTCAATTTTTAATTTCTAACATAATTGATTGATAAAATACCGATAAAATAACAAAACCACCTTCAATATAAAATATTTTTGACTACGATAGTTAATAATTGAATCAAAATATTCTTTAAATTATATTTTTCTTTTAGAATTGAATGTATAAATACATACAGATTCTGAAAAATTGGACATTTNGTATAACTCTATCTACAGCGGTTCTAATAAAAACGAAACGGTCCCAAACCGTCAGTCGAAGCCGAAGCTGTCCTATCAAACCGACCCATGCGACCGTCCAAATTTTATGATAATTAAAACAAAATATCACTATTTTATTTTATTTATTTTATTCTGTACTTTATTTTATTTAATTTTTTTTTTCTTAGCATCGCCTTAAAGGCGTTCATTGAAATAAATAATAATAATAATATATATTAATTTGTAAGTAAAATATGATCGTTAAATCATATTTTAAGTCTTTGAAGATTTAATTAGATCTAAAAATTTTATATTTTCAAAGATAAACATGCATTGAATTGTTTCTAAATAGAAATTTACTACAAAATACATTCAGATGATTTTAAAATCATTTGTAGTAGAAATTATTTGTAGTAGAGTTTTATAATTTAAATAAAAAAGTTAGGGTCAATCCTCCGACGAGAATCAAAAAAACTGCAAAAAGTACAATAATGTGTTTTATTGGTTTAAAGTGCAACATTGTAGATAATTAAAATCAAATGAATTTGAAATTTTTGAAGATGGAATGCTAGTTTATTAGGAATTTTCATAAATTAAACCCAGGATCTTTCTTCTGAATATTCAACAGCATCAAGTCAAATAATTCCTGCCTTAAGACCTTTGGATATAATTTAAAACGTAAGATATAAATTTCAATTTAATCCAGATTTATAAGCTTTTATTTTAAATATTTTAAAAATTAAAATTAAAAATCAAATGAAGAAATTGTTTAAACAGATTTAAATTGCAAGTAAATAAATTATTTAAATTCTATAATTATCTCTCAAAATTTAAGTTTATTTAGTTTTAATTTTAACTGACAATATAAAATTAATTTGTTAATTTCAATAAATGAGTTTTAGTTATTATTGTTCTTATAAAAAAAATAAAAAAAATGTTTTTTTTCATAATTTTTAAATTTTCTTAATAAGATTAGAACGATCTTTAGTCGACTGATTAAAATTTTAAAAATATAATTCTTTCTTTATTGCTTTAAATTTTATTTTTATTTTATTTAGGTTCATCTTTAAATTTTATTAAAAATGTTTAAATTTAAAAAAATTTTATTTTAATGTTAAGATCCAAAAATTTTAATTAAAAAGTTTCCAAAAAAATTATTTTTTTAATCTAAAATTAGTACTTTCTCGAACTAATATCAAATCATTAATGATTTTATATTTAAATATTTAATTATTGAATCTGGTTTGCTATTTCGATTGATTGAATGTGAAGGATTTCACAATTCTAAGTCACTAAGTCACTTATGACCCTATGCTTCACAAGGAGTGAATAAGGGAAAAAAAAAATTTGTAAAAAATGTGAACCAACATAGGACAAATTTATTATTTTAGTTGAAAAAAGCTATATATAAAGTTGTACAAATTTAAAATCAAAATTATCAAAATCCGATTTGCTTCATTAACAATAGATATTTAAACTATTCGACAAATAAGATCATTTCTCGGAATTACAGTCCATTTCTTAAACAAAAATATCGAATTTTCAACATACGTTCTTTGCTGTAAGTACATAAATATCATTACTGGAATGGCGATAAAAAGTTTGCTAATTGATGAATTTATTATTCGAGATAAGTTAGTGCGTATAGTTTCAGATAATGGTTCAAATATGGTAAAAATGGGAAGCCTAATGAATCTTGTTGGTGAAGATGAGTTCGATTTAGTGGAAACGCTTTACCAAAAAAGTTCAACTGACACTGAAATTGAAATAACTAACTCTGAAGATGAAAATGATTTAAGCAAAAATATTAAAGGAAGTAACTTTTTTCAAAATTCAGGAATGTTGCATATGAGATGCTTTGCTCATAGCTTACAACATGTTGTTAAAAAAGCTTAATTAAAATTTACAACGTTTAGAGTAATATCACAAAATGTACAAAAATATTAGCAAAATATAAAAAAAAAAGTTTTTCATCGTTTTTAGTTGAAAAAAATATCATGCTATTCCCAGGCCAAATAAAGTACTCTGGAATAGTGAGCTTAATTGCTTGAGGTCTTTTTGCAAGATAAAATTAATAGACTTAAATGAAGGTCTTAATTTTAAAGAAAGCCATTAATTTTAAGCCAAACCGAACATTACAAACTAGCAGACATAATAAATATTTTAGAACCATTTGAATTTGTAACAAATGTAATACAGAGAGAACATTATTCGACTCAAAGCTTTGTGTTAACAAGCTTAGTTCAGCTACTACATCATTTAGATAGCATTTTACACGAATTAGTATTAATTTCAAATTATTTATAAATAAATTGAGCAATCAGATCAAGACACGTTTTTATGAAATCTTAGATTTTAAAAATGAAAATGTTATCGACTTTTCATTTGACTAATTTTTTTTCTTGTCTCGTTTAGTTAAAAAATAATAGCTAGTAATTTCAGATTTAAATACAGATGTGAATCATTTGTTTAGTAAACATTTAAAAAAACAATTGTATCGTGAATGAAAAAATAAAGGTCTTTTGCGAGAAAAGGAAAATATAATTCCGAGTTCCTCAAATAAATCAACAAAAAATTAAAAATTAAAATCGCCTACAAAATCACGAAAATTTTTAAGCTTTCAAATGTAAGAAATATAAGAGATGAAGGGAATAATTAAAATACTAAATTAAAAAATGAAATATAACATTATAAATTAATTAATACTGAAGAAGATGATTATGCGAAATCTTGGAAAAAAAACAAGTCAAAATTTCCTGCGGTAGCAATGTTTGCACAAAAATTCTTATCTAGCTCAGTAGATTAATTTTAATCAAATAAATCAATCAACTTTTATTTGAAATATAGAAGACAATAAAAAAACTAAAGATTTGGATCTGACAGGAATTGACGCACAAAGTATGTGAATTTTTTTTTTTTTACTTTATTCTGTTAGCTAAATCGAAGCATCAAATTTTGTTTATTTTTATCATTTCTTTATTTGACCGAGCTAATGATCCTTCAGATAAAAAAAACGAAAAATTAAATATTATAAATTAGATGTGCTAATGAAGAGCACATAAGCCAAAGCAGATTAAAAAAAGATTAATGATAAAAACATGATTAAAATATTTAAGATATGTAGGTTTTTTATAAAATTTATCTTTTAGAATGAAGATTTTTAATTTAAAATATTATGTTAATTATTTTTTTTAATAGTTTTTATTCAACAAAACAAAGCCATAAATTTTTTAAATAAATGCTAGTTTTTTTTAAATTTTTTGATAAGAAATGGTTTATTCCACGATTTGAGACAAAGAAGTTCTTGAATTGTGTATGGAGCAAGGTTCAATCTATTTTTATCTATTGTTAAATTTGCAATTATAAAAAATCTTTCTGATGGAATAGTTGATGGCATAATTCCTAAATAGTCCATTGCCATTCCAGATAAAATTGGGAAATTTTTACGATTGTTGTTCCACCATTTTAGTATATCAATCTCTTCAGTAAAAATAATCGCTGGTTGTTTTAAATACTTGTCGATTTCAGATTCACTTTATGTAGATGTATTTGTTATTTTTGCAATCATTCTATCTACTAGAGATTTTGGACGCGTTGGACTTTTAGATATCTGATTCTCACATGTTTCAATATTTTCATCTGAATATCTTTCAAAACAATCTATCAGTAGTTTTTTAGCATGAATATATGTAAGCTTAAATCGAGGATCTAACGAATGGCAAAGAAGTGAAAATTCTTTAATCTTAGCCCAATAAGTCTCAAATTTTTTGATCATTTCATTAATAGCGATATTCATTGTTTCTAAATTAATGTTTTTCGAAAAGCTATTTAGATTTTTATCTATTTGTGTAAAGCAAGGATAAACATTTGAAACAAAAACTTGCATATCATATGAGAGATCTTGTGTGGCTAAATAAAAAAGTGATTTCAGTAGTTTCGGTATTAGTAAACCTTGATTAAATGGCTCGAAGAAGGCCTATTTTTTCTGCTAATAGCCAATCGTTGTCATCCAATTGATCATATGCCATATTTCCTTGTGAACAGATATGATTTGATGTTGATGTTAAGCATTTTATTATTCGAAATGCAGTTTTAATCATTTCGTCTGGCGAATTCCATCGAGTCTTAACACCAAGAACAACATTGATTTAACAATAAATGAATCAATTAAAATCGGGATTGTCAGCTAACATAAACGCTTAAACATTATTAATTAAAAAAGTCATAAACAAATCCTTTAGTCTAATTTGTTCAGAGACTCGAATAATTTTGTGAAACATAATTTCATTTTCAGATTCTAAATCATCAAGTGTAGGTTTTAAAATATTATGTTCAAAATTTTTTATTCATTTCTGAGATTATTAGTTTCGAAAAAAAAAATTTAAAATCAATTTTTGTATAGAAATTAAAAGTTATTAAAAAAGCGATATATTTAAAAAAATTTTTTTAATTATTTTCGAAAAAATAAGAATGAATCATTCGAGTATGTCTGACAAAGAGAGTCGTCATTAGTCAAATAAATTTAAAAATAAAACGTAAAATTTTTTTCTTTTTATTCCATTATTTTTTGATGGATAAATAAATTTAAGCATTTTTGGTAAATAATAATATTATTGTAAAATGTAATTTTTTTTAAACAAATTTTATTTTAATTTTTATATATCAGAATTTTATTAATTTTTATAAATTTTAGAAAATCAATTTTTTCATGTTTATAGAAGACCGGTTCAACAAGCAACCAACCACCTTCATTAATAAATATTTTTTGACTGTTAGTTAATTATTTAATCAAAATATTCTTTTAAATAATATTTTTCTTTTAGAATTAAATGATAAAATTCCCACAGATTCTGAAAATTCGACATTTTATGAATATATTTTTTACCTGCTAAATTAAAATATTAAATCGAAACAATAATCCAATTTTTAATTTCTACAATAATTGATTGAATAAATACCGATTAAATCAGCAAAACCACCTTCAATAATAAATATTTTTGACTGTCAATTAATTATTTAATCAAAATATTCTTTTAAAAAATATTTTTCTTTTAGAATTAAATGATTAAATTACCACAGATTCTGAAAATTCGACATTTTATGAATATAATTTTTACCTACTAGATTAAAATATTAAAACGAAACAATCATCCAATTTTTAATTTCTACAATAATTGATTGATTAAATACCGATAAAATCAGCAAAACCACCTTCAATAATAAATATTTTTGACTGTTAGTTAATTATTCAATCAAAATATTCTTTTAAATAATATTTTTCTTTTAGATTTAAATGATTAAATACACACAGTTTCTGAAAATTCGACATTTTATGAATATAATTTTTACAAAATAGATTAAAATATTAAATTGAAACAATCATTCAATTTTTAATTTTTAACATAATTAATTGATAAAATACCGAAAAAATCAGCAAAACCACATTCAAAAATAAATATTTTCGCCTCAGATGGTTAATAATTCAATCAAAATATTCTTTTAAATAATATTTTTCTTTTAGATTTAAATGATTAAATTCACACAGTTTCTGAAAATTCGAAATTTTTTGAATGTAATTTTAACCGACTAGATTAAAATATTAAATCGAAACGATTATTTAATTTTTTCTAACATAATTGATTGATTAAATACAGAAAAAATCAGCAAAACCACATTCAAAAATAAATATTTTTGACTCAGATGGTAAATAATTCAATCAAAATATTCTTTTAAATAATATTTTTCTTTTAAAATTAAATTTTTAAATACACACAGATTCTGAAAATTCGAAATTTTATGAATATAATTTTTACAAAAAAGATTAAAATATTAAATCGAAACGATTATTCAATTTAATTCTAACAAAATTGATTGATTAAATACAGAAAAAATCAGCAAAACTACTTTCTATAATAAATATTTTTGACACAGTTAGTTAATTATTCAATCAAAATATTCTTTTAAAAAATATTTTTCTTTTAAAATAGAATGATTAAATACACACAGTTTCTGAAAATTCGACATTTTATGAATATAATTTTTACAAAAAAGATTAAAATATTGAATCAAAACAATCATTCAATTTATTTTCAACATAATTGATTGATTAAATACCGATAAAATCAACAAAACTACCTTCAGTAATAAATATTTTAGACCCAGTTAGTTAATAATTCAATCAAAATATTCTTTTAAATAATATTTTTCTTTTAGAATTAAATGATTAAATACACACAGTTTCTGAAAATTCGACATTTTATGAATATAATTTTTACAAAAAAGATTAAAATATTAAAATAAAACAATCATTCAATTTTTAATTTTTAACATAATTGATTGATTAAATCCCGAAAAAATCAGCAAAACTACTTTCAATAATAAATATTTTTGACCCAGTTAGTTAATTATTCAATCAAAATATTCTTTTAAAAAATATTTTCCTTTTAGAATTAAATGTTTAAATACACACAGTTTCTGAAAATTCGGCATTTTATGAATATAATTTTTACAAAAAAGATTAAAATATTAAATCGAAACGATTATTCAATTTAATTCTAACATAATTGATTGATTAAATACAGAAAAAATCAGCAAAACCACTTTCAAAAATAAATATTTTCGACTCAGATAGTTAATAATTCAATCAAAATATTCTTTTAAATAATATTTTTCTTTTAAAATTAAATTTTTAAATACACACAAATTCTGAAAATTCGACATTTCATGAATATAATTTTTACAAAAAAGATTAAAATATTAAATCGCAACAATCATTTAATTTATTTTCAACATAATTGATTGATTAAATACCGATAAAATCAACAAAACCAACTTCAATAATAAATATTTTTAACACAGTTAGTTAATTATTCAATCAAAATATTCTTTTAAATAATATTTTTCTTTTAGATTTAAATGATTAAATACACACAGTTTCTGAAAATTCGACATTTTATGAATATAATTTTTACAAAAAAGATTAAAATATTAAAATAAAACAATCATTCAATTTTTAATTTTTAACAAAATTAATTGATTAAATACCGATAAAATCAATAAAACCACCTTCAATAATAAATATTTTTGACACAATTAGTTAATTATTCAATCAAAATATTCTTTTAAATAATATTTTTCTTTTAGAATTAAATGATTAAATACACACAATTTCTGAAAATTCGACATTTTATGAATATAATTTTTACAAAATAGATTAAAATATTTAATTAAAACAATCATTCAATTTTTAATTTTTAACATAATTAATTGATTAAATACCGATAAAATCAACAAAACTACTTTCAAAAATAAATATTTTTGACCCAGTTAGTTAATAATTCAATCAAAATATTCTTTTAAATAATATTTTTCTTTTAGAATTAAATGATTAAATACACACAGTTTCTGAAAATTCGACATTTTATGAATATAATTTTTACAAAAAAGATTAAAATATTAAATCGAAACGATTATTCAATTTAATTCTAACATAATTGATTGATTAAATACAGAAAAAATCAGCAAAACCACATTCAAAAATAAATATTTTCGACTCAGATGGTTAATAATTCAATCAAAATATTCTTTTAAATAATATTTTTCTTTTAAAATTAAATTTTTAAATACACACAGATTCTGAAAATTCGACATTTTATGAATTTAATTTTTACGAAAAAGATTAAAATATTAAATCTAAGCCATGATTCAATTTTTAATCTCCAAAATAATTGATTGATTAAATTATGATTAATTAAAAAAACCATTTTCAATAATAAATATTATTCGACATTTTATGAATATAATTTTTACCAAATAGATTTAAAAAATTAAATCGAAACAATCATTCAATTTTTAATTTCTAACATAATTGATTGATAAAAAACCGTTAAAATCAGCAAAACCATCTTCAATAATAAATATTTTTGATCAAGTTAATTAATGATTTGATCAAAATATTCTTTTAAATAATATTTTTCTTTTAAAATTAAATTTTTAAATACACACAGATTCTGAAAATTCGACATTTTATGAATATAATTTTTACCAAATAGATTTAAAATATTAAATCGAAACAATCATTCAATTTTTAATTTTTAACATAATTGTTTGATTAAATACCGATAAAATCAACAAAACCACCTTCAATAATAAAAATTTTTGACCCAGTTAGTTAATTATTCAATCAATATTTTTTTAAATAATATTTTTCTTTTTAAATTAAATGATTAAATACACACAGATTCTGAAAATTCGACATTTTATGAATATAATTTTTACAAAATAGATTAAAATTTTAAATCAAAACCATTTTCAATAATAAATATTTTTGACTCAAATGGTTAAATATTCAATCAAAATATTCTTTTAAATAATATTTTTCTTTTAGGATTGAATGTATAAATACACACAGAATCTGAAAATTCGACATTTAATGAATATAATTTTTACAAAATAGATTAAAATTTTAAATCAAAACCATTATTCAATTTATTTCTAACATAATTGATTGATAAAAAACCGATAAAATCAACAAAACTACCTTCAATTATAAATATTTTTGACCCAGTTAGTTTAATTATTCAATCAAAATATTCTTTTAAATAATATTTTTCTTTTAGAATAAAATGATTAAATACACACAGTTTCTGAAAATTCGACATTTTATGAATATAATTCTTACAAAATAGATTAAAATATTAAATTGAAACAATCAATAAATTTTTAATTTCTAACATAATTGATTGATTAAATACCGATAAAATCAGCAAAACCACCTTCAATAAAAAATATTTTTGAATCAGATGGTTAATAATTCAATCAAAATATTCTTTTAAATAATATTTTCTTTTTAGAATTAAATGATTAAATACACACAGATTCTGAAAATTCGACATTTTATGAATATAATTTTTACCAAATAGATTTAAAAAATTAAATCGAAACAATCATTCAATTTTTAATTTCTAACATAATTGATTGATAAAAAACCGTTAAAATCAGCAAAACCATCTTCAATAATAAATATTTTTGACACAATTAGTTAATTATTCAATCAAAATATTCTTTTAAATAATATTTTTCTTTTAGAATTAAATGATTAAATACACACAGATTCTGAAAATTCGACATTTTATGATTATAATTTTTACAAAATAGATTAAAATATTAAATGGAAACAATCATTCAATTTTTAATTTCTACAATTATTGATTGATTAAATAACGACAAAATAAACAAAACCATCTTCAATAATAAATATTTTTGACTCAGATAGTTTAAAATTCAATCAAAATATTCTTTTAAATAATATTTTTCACACAGATTTTGAGAAATTCGACATTCTATCAATGTAATTTTTTCCCTATTATGTCGCACTTGAACAGCGCATACCAGCGCCGAGAAAGTTTTGCGACTGGACTGCCACTGCCTCAACGCATCATAAAGAAGGGCACACGCGTAGCTGATGTGTATGCTCACGCCGCATACAGCCTTCACTTTATGTATGCACGTGACAAATGAATTACATGTGGATTGAGTGAAACAAGAAGCATCATTAAAACACACTTTTTTCCTTTTTGAACTTAGGCTTTACTAAAACTCGGCCGAATCGATTAGATCGGCCGATTTCACATTATAGTTTTTTAGAGAAATAGAATTAGCAGACTCAAGTCTTTTTTTTACTTCCAACTGTTCGGAACTATACCATAAAGGATAGAATCTGGCGACGAGGAACAATAAAGAAAAATAAATAAAAATAGATAGTAATCATTCGTATGAGCGACCTGCTGAGCCAACAAGACGACTCAGCATTGGACCAAACGTCAATAAGCCAAAACAATAGCCAGCAACCAAGCCAGCAAGGAAGTGCTCAATCAGACCAAGCAGACCTGAATCAAAGACCGGAGAAACACCGAAACATTATGTCAGCTACAAACTACGACGATCTGCCAACGTTTGACCCAGGCAGGGTACAAGCAGAAATCGCCAGCAGATGATCAAAATGGTTAGAAGTTTGGTATCTGTACCTAGCCAGCAGAGAGCTAGATACTAGAGAGAACATGGAAGCAGACACCGATTACCAGAGAGCTAAAACCTTAAAGCCACTGTTCTTGCTAAAGATAGGAGACGACGCGAGAGAAATATACAATAGCAAGAAGAAGGCGGACTTATCGGACAAACTAATAGAGGTGATCAAGTTCATGAGTGAGCACTACGCACCTAGGCGATCGAAATTCGCATATGTCATTATCTTTTGTAGGGCGAGAAGAAACGAGGGTGAAGGTGTCAATGACTATATATTACGGCTTCGTAAATTAGCTAAGCCTTGCGACTTTGGCGACCAACTGGACAAGGAGCTTCTGCGAGCTTTTGTGTTCGGCTGCGGAATCGAAAGAGTGGAGGATATGATGTGCATCGATGATAAGAAAACGCTGGACGATGCCATCGAATGTGGGCTTAAAAATGAGCACAAACTCGAAGATCTGAAGCAGTTTCGAGTAGCACACACAAATGACCAAGTATCTGACGGTGGTACAATAAACCACACCACTTTTAGTAGACCAGAAGAAGCACCGATGAAACCAACAGCCTGTGCTTGGTGTGGTGGTGAACCACACGCCAGAGCACATTGCCCAGCAAAGGACAAGGAATGCAGCAACTGCAGTAAAACAGGTCACTACGCACGCGCATGCCGAAGCACTAAAATCCAGAATAACATGAAGAGCAAGCATTGGAACAGCTCAGATGGCAGGAACAGCCATGGCACTGGCAGAGGTGATTGTAGGCCCGGACGCAGCTACACAGCTGGAGTAGCGGACAGCAAACAAGATAACATCCGAGCCAATCACAGTGCTAGTAGGCGTCATAGAGGCTCAAAAGGAATACACGCAGTGACAAGCAGCCAAAGTCGTGCCAATCCAGACATAAGCATAATGCTATCAGCAGCAGAGTACGACGAGTACCTGCGAGCCAAAAACTATTTGGAAGCGAGCGAGTGGAGCGACCAGCAAGCAGCAGTAATTCCAATGGACGCAGTTGACGCAAACGTACACACGACGATAACAGTGAACGGCTGTAGAGTAAGGGTGTTGGTAGACACTGGAGCGGCAGTAAATGTGTTGGATGAGCCAACGTATAACCAGCTAAGCAGCAGGCCAATTCTTGAAAATCTAAACAAACCTTACTATGCGTTCGGAAGTCCAGATAAGCCACTCGAATTATTAGGCTTCTTCGTAGCAACGGTTTCTTGGAAAGGAAATAATGGAAGATCGCCCTTTATCGTGGTGAAAGGAAAACAGCAAAACCTTATAAGCAAGAAGACAGCGATAGCCTTTAAAATGGTATCATTGCACCTCGATGACGATACAGAGACAAGCCTTGCTGTCAGCCAGATAGAAGGGAAGGAGCACTTAACCAAACAAGAGTTGGCCGAGAGGTTTCCCGACCTATTCAGTGGGAAATTAGGCTGCGTCAAAGGCATCGAAGTCAAGCTGGAGATAGACGATTCCGTCAAGCCAGTAAAGCAACCATTGAGAGCAATACCGTTTCATTACAGAGCTGCAGTGGAGAAAGAGTTAGATAAGCAAGAGGCCGACGGCATCATAGAGAAAATCAACTCAATGACGACGCCAATCGAATGGATATCTAACCTAGTTATCGTGCCAAAGGAACGACATCTAAACGGAAGTGAATTACCAAATCGACACGACCCAGATCGGGGTGGACAGGCGATAAGAATCACGTGCGATTCAAGACAGCTGAATAAGGCCTTAAAGCTCGTCAGATTTGCAATTAGAAATGTCGAGGACTTAAGGGTCATTGTGAACGGAGCAACTTTATTCTCGAAGTTGGATCTCAACAAGGCTTTTCATCAATTGACTCTGGCGGAAGAATCGCGCAATCTAACAACGATCACAAAACACAAAGGTCTTTATCGTTACAAACGCCTACACATGGGAATTGCAAGTGCATCTGAGATCTTTACGGAGACAATTAGAGAGTTGCTGGCCGACATCCCGGGGCAGATAAACATGACGGATGATATCTTTGTGTTCGGAAAATCGCGCAAGGAACATCACGACAATTTGATAGCCGTTTTAAAGCGACTGGAAGAAAGAGGCATAACGCTAAACATTGAAAGTCGAAATTTTATGAGTCGGAAATAATTTTCTTTGGACTACGCTTTACGAAAAATGGCATTTCACCGACAATAGATCGGTTGAAAGCCATAAAAGAAGCAAAAGCACCAACTGATGCCAAGGCACTCAGGAGCTTCCTTTGTAGCTTGACGTGGAGCTCGCGATTCATGCCGAACATATGCACAATTGCCGAGCCACTCTGGAGGCTCACCAAGAGCAATAGTGACTGGAAGTGGGGCAATGAAGAACAGGCAGCATTCGAATCGTTGAAACGAGCCATCACTACTAAGTGCGTCGGGTATTTCAAAAGGGACTGGTGCAAAATTTTAACCGTCGATGCGAGCCCAGTTGGCCTTGGCGCTGTGTTGCAACAATACAACCCAAATAACACCAAAGAGCGTCACATGGTGTGCTGTGTCTCACGACTGTTAACTGAGGTGGAGAGGCGATACAGCCAATGTGAAAAAGAAGCACTAGGCGTGGTTTGGAGCTGCGAGCGACTTTGGATATATTTGATGGGTCAGCCATTCGTCATAGAAACCGATAACAGAGCTATCAAACTAATCTTTGCCAACACCAAATCAAGACCACCAGCCCGAATAGAAAGGCTAGCACTTCGTCTCAGCCAGTTCGATTACGAAATAGTCCACAAATCAGGTGAGTCTAACGTGGCAGACTATTTTTCGAGACATCCACTCAAGCCTACGAAGGATGCCTTCTTAGAGGAACTTAGGGAGAGTATGGAATCGGAGAAGTATATCGACTTCATCGTAGCTGGAAAACCACCGCGATCGGTCACTATGGATGAGATAAGAGAAGAGACCAGAAGAGATAAGCAGTTGCAAGAGCTTCTCAAGCTGATTAGAGAGAAAAATGGATCAGACTCCTTGCCAAAAAACCTCAACAGCTACAAACCAATAATTCATGAGCTAAACTCGACTCGAGATGTTCTTCTGCGAGGCCAGAACGTGGTGATCCCTGTGTCTTTGAGAGCAAGAGTAGCAGATCTAGCCCACATTGGCCACCAGGGAATTGTGAAAACGAAGCGTCTAATCAGATCAAGAGATTGATATCCCGGAATTGACGCACAAGTCGAGCGAAAGGTGCGCGAATGTCTAGCATGTCAAGCACTTGAAGAAGCTTTGAGCCATTGCGACCATCAGAGTTTCCCGAAGGTCCGTGGAAAGATGTTTCTGCCGACTTCTTTGGGCCAATGCATGACGGACAATATTGGTTCGTGAACAGCTGCGACTACAGTAAGTGGGTTAGCGTCACAAGAATACAAAGCGTAGCATTTGAGCACGTAAAACCAATCCTGGTCCGGCCGTTCAGTACCATTGGTCATCCAAAGCAGTACAAGACCGACAATGGATCTCCATTCCAATCTCACGAATTTGAGAAATTCGCTATGCAATATGGTTTCAAGCATCGTAAGGTCACACCCTACTGGCCAAGAGCAAACGCCACCGCCGAAACCATAATGAGAAGCCTAAACAAAGTTCTCAAAACGGCGAAACTGGAAGGAAGAAAACCGGACATAGCGCTAAATGAGTTTCTGGCAACATTCCATGACACACCGCATTCAGCAACAGGTGTAGCACCTAACCAACTCATATTTGGGCGGATAGGAACGTCTGGTTTGCCAGTTCGAGAAAGAGAAAAGTTGTTCGAGTACCAGTCATCTTGCCACCAACAGGCACGAGAACATCACAGAGAGTACGTTGAGCGCATGAAAAAACAATTTGACCAAGCCATGAAAGCGAAGTCCTGTCCCATTCGCAAAGGCGACAAGGTCTTACTTAAACGAACAGTAGTTCGCAAAGATATGTCACCTTGGGACCCGGATCCGTTCACGGTAGATACCATCAAAGGCTCTCTCATCACGGCCAGTCGACATTATCCCAAGTCCCAGTGTATAAGCAGGAACTCGTCCTGTTTCAGACTATACATGGGCTACAATGTGACTGAACCGCAAACAGAGCTTGTAAAAAATACCGTCCAACCAAAAGTAGGACCTGAAAACATTTCCTCCCAAGGCGCACCAGAGCAACCAGTGGAACCCCCAATAACGGGCTCTGTGATAAAAGCTGCAAGGAGACCTGGGAGGCCATCGAAGCAGGCAGCGGTAGAAATTGCCAAAGAACGAGAGGCAGAGAGGTTGGCCAAAGAAGCAATCAAAGCACCGGCACCCATCCGATCATCGAGCCGTCTAAGAAACCGGAATAGCCAACAGAATGCTCTTTTCGGAGAAGAGGGGGTAGATATTATGTCGCACTCGAACAGCGCATACCAGCGTTTTGCAACTGGACTGCCACTGCCTCAACGCATCATAAAGAAGGGCACACGCGTAGCTGTTGTGTATGCTCACGCCGCATACAGCCTTCACTTTATGTATGCACGTGACAAATGAATTACATGTGGATTGAGTGAAACAAGAAGCATCATTAAAACACACTTTTTTCCTTTTTGAACTTAGGCTTTACTAAAACTCGGCCGAATCGATTAGATCGGCCAATTTCACATTATAGTTTTTTTGAGAAATAAAATAAGCAGACTCAAGTCTTTTTTTTAAATCCAACTGTTCGGAACTATACCAAAAAGGATAGAATATTCCCCACTCGATTAAAATATTAAATCAAAACAATCATTCAATTTTTAATTTCTACAATAATTGATTGATTAAATAACGACAAAATCAGCATAACCATCTTCAATAATAAATATTTTTGACACAGTTAGTGAATTATTTTATCAAAATATTCTTTTAAATAATATTTTTCTTTCAGAATTAAATGATTAAATTCACACAGATTTTGAACAATTCGACATTTTATGAATGTAATTTTTACAAAATAGATTAAAATATTAAATCAAAACAATCATTCAATTTTTTAATTTCTACAATAATTGATTGATAAAATACCGATAAAATCAGCAAAACCATCTTCAATAATAAATATTTTTGACTCAGATAGTTATTAATTCAATCAAAATATTCCTTTAAATAATATTTTTCTTTCAGAATTAAATGATTAAATTCACAAAGATTTCGAAATATTCGACATTTTATGAATATAAATTTTACCAAATAGATTAAAATTTTAAATCAAAACCATTATTCAATTTATTTCTAACATAATTGATTGATTAAATACCGAAAAAATCAGCAAAACTAAATTCAAAAATAAATATTTTTGACTCCGATAGTTAATTATTCAATCAAAATATTCTTTTAAATAATATTTTTCTTATAAAATTAAATGATTAAATTCACACAGATTCTGAAAATTAGACATTTTATGAATATAATTTTTACAAAATAGATTAAAAAATTAAATCGAAACAATCATTCAATTTTTAATTTTTAACATAATTGATTGATTAAATAACAATAAAATCAGCAAAACCATCTTCAATAATTAATATTTTTGACTCAGATAGTTAATAATTCAATCAAAATATTCTTTTAAATAATATTTTTCTTTCAGAATTAAATGATTAAATTCACACAGATTTCGAAAAATTCGACATTTTATGAATATAATTTTTACCAAAAAGATTAAAATATTAAATCGAAACAATCATTCAATTTTTAATTTTTAACATAATTTATTGATTAAATAACGATAAAATTAACAAAACCACCTTCAATAAAAAATATTTTTGACTCAGATTGTTAATAATTCAATCAAAATATTCTTTTAAATAATATTTTTCTTTCAGAATTAAATGATTAAATTCACACAGATTTCGAAATATTCGACATTTTATTAATATAATTTTTACACAATAGATTAAAATATTAAATCGAAACAATCATTCAACTTTTAATTTTTAACATAATTGATTGATTAAATTATGATAAATTAAAAAAACCATTTTCAGATCAAAATATTAAATCAAAACAATCATACAATTTTTAATTTCTACAATAATTGATTGATTAAATATCGATAAAATCAGCAAAACCATCTTCAATAAAAAATATTTTTGACCCAGTTAGTTAATTATTTTATCAAAATATTCTTTTGAATAATATTTTTTCTTCAGAATTAAATGATTAAATTCACACAGATTTCGAAATATTCGACATTTTATGAAAATAATTTTTACCAAAAAGATTAAAATATTAAATCGAAACAATCATTCAATTTTAAATTTCTACAATAATTGATTGATAAAATACCGATAAAATCAGCATAACCATCTTCAATAAAAAATATTTTGACTCAGATAGTTAATAATTCAATCAAAATATTCTTTTAAATAATATTTTTCTTTCAGAATTAAATGATTAAATTCACACAGATTCTGAAAAATCGACATTTTATGAATATAAATTTTACCAAATAGATTAATATTTTAAATTAAAACCATTATTCAATTTATTTCTACAATAATTGATTGATTAAATAACGACAAAATCAGCATAACCATCTTCAATAATAAATATTTTTGACTCAGTTAGTTAATAATTCAATCAAAATATTCTTTTATATAATATTTTTCTTTAAGAATTAAATGATTAAAATCACACAGATTTCGAAATATTCGACATTTTATGAAAATAATTTTTACCAAAAAGATTAAAATATTAAATCGAAACGATCATTTAACTTTTAATTTCGAACATAATTGATTGATAAAATACCGATAAAATTAACAAAAACCACCTTCAATAAAAAATATTTTTGAATCAGATTGTTAATAATTCAATCAAAATATTCTTTTAAATAATATTTTTCTTTCAGAATTAAATGATTAAATTCACACAGATTTTGAACAATTCGACATTTTATGTATGTAATTTTTACAAAATAGATTAAAATTCCTAAATCAAAATCATTATTCAATTTATTTCTAACATAATTGATTGATTAAATACGGAAAAATCAGCAAAACTAAATTCAAAAATAAATATTTTTGACTCCGATAGTTAATTATTCAATCAAAATATTCTTTTAAATAATATTTTTCTTTCAGAATTAAATGATTAAATTCACACAGATTTCGAAATATTCGACATTTTATGAATATAATTTTTACCAAAAAGATTAAAATATTAAATAGAAACAATCATTCAATTTTTAATTTTTAACATAATTGATTGATTAAATAACGATAAAATTAACAAAACCACCTTCAATAAAAATATTTTTGAATCAGATTGTTAATAATTCAATCAAAATATTCTTTTAAATAATATTTTTCTTTCAGAATTAAATGATTAAATTCACACAGATTCTGAAAATTCGACATTTTATTAATATAATTTTTACACAATAGATTAAAATATTAAATCGAAACAATCATTCAACTTTTAATTTTTAACATAATTGATTGATTAAATTATGATAAATTAAAAAAACCATTTTCAGATCAAAATATTAAATCAAAACAATCATACAATTTTTAATTTCTACAATAATTGATTGATTAAATATCGATAAAATCAGCAAAACCATCTTCAATAAAAAATATTTTTGACCCAGTTAGTTAATTATTTTATCAAAATATTCTTTTGAATAATATTTTTTCTTCAGAATTAAATGATTAAATTCACACAGATTTCGAAATATTCGACATTTTATGAAAATAATTTTTACCAAAAAGATTAAAATATTAAATCGAAACAATCATTCAACTTTTAATTTCTAAAATAATTGATTGATAAAATACCGATAAAATTAACAAAACCACCTTCAATAAAAAATATTTTTGACCCAGTTAAATAATTATTTTATCAAAATATTCTTTTAAATAATATTTTTTCTTCAGAATTAAATGATTAAATTCACACAGATTTCGAAATATTCGACATTTTATGAATATAAATTTTACCAAATAGATTAATATTTTAAATTTAAACCATTATTCAATTTATTTCTACAATAATTGATTGATTAAATAACGACAAAATCAGCATAACCATCTTCAATAATAAATATTTTTGACTCAGATAGTTAATAATTCAATCAAAATATTCTTTTAAATAATATTTTTCTTTAAGAATTAAATGATTAAATTCACACAGATTCTGAAAATTAGACATTTTATGAATATAATTTTTACAAAATAGATTAAAATATTAAATCAAAACAATCATTCAATTTTTTATTTTCTACAATAATTGATTGATTAAAAAACGACAAAATCAGCATAACCATCTTCAATAATAAATATTTTTGACTCAGATAGTTAATAATTCAATCAAAATATTCTTTTAAATAATATTTTTCTTTAAGAATTAAATGATTAAAATCACACAGATTTTGAACAATTGGACATTTTATGAATATAATTTTTACAAAATAGATTAAAATATTAAATCAAAACAATCATTCAACTTTTAATTTCTAACATAATTGATTGATAAAATACCGATAAAATTAACAAAACCACCTTCAATAAAAAATATTTTTGAATCAGATTGTTAATAATTCAATCAAAATATTCTTTTAAATATTATTTTGCTTTCAGAATTAAATGATTAAATTCACACAGATTTCAAAATATTCGACATTTTATGAATATAAATTTTACCAAATAGATTAAAATTCTAAATCAAAATCATTATTCAATTTATTTCTAACATAATTGATTGATTAAATACGGAAAAAATCAGCAAAACTAAATTCAAAAATAAATATTTTTGACTCCGATAGTTAATTATTCAATCAAAATATTCTTTTAAATAATATTTTTCTTTTAGAATTAAATGATTAAATTCACACAGATTTTGAACAATTCGACATTTTATGTATGTAATTTTTACAAAATAGATTAAAATATTAAATCGAAACAATCATTCAACTTTTAATTACTAACATAATAGATTGATTAAATACCGATAAAATCAACAAAACTACCTTCAATAATAAATATTTTTGACCCAGTTAGTTAATAATTTAGTCAAAATATTCTTTTTAATAATATTTTTCCCTTAGAATTAAATGATTAAATACACACAGATTTTGAAAAATTGGACATTTTATGAATGTAATTTTTACAAAAAAGATTAAAAAATTAAATCGAAACAATCATTCAACTTTTAATTACTAACATAATAGATTGATTAAATACCGATAAAATCAACAAAACTACCTTCAATAATAAATATTTTTGACCCAGTTAGTTAAAAATTTAGTCAAAATATTCTTTTTAATAATATTTTTCCCTTAGAATTAAATGATTAAATACACGCAGATTTTGAAAAATTGGACATTTTATGAATATAATTTTTACAAAAAAGATTATAAAATTAAATCGAAACAATCATTCAATTTTTAATTTCTACAATAATTGATTGATTAAATAACGACAAAATCAGCATAACC
>PJRA01000313.1:884079-904984 GCA_016987375.1 Brachionus koreanus | reverse complement strand
TTTTTAAGTTAAGGACTCCATAATAATTTTATCATGGAATCCACTATAAAAAGAAAAAAAGAAAAATACAAATGATTTGTAAAATAAAAGAAAGAATATCTATAATTATATAAAATATTAAAAATAAAAAAACTTAATTCTAAATCTAAATCTTTCATTAATTAATAAAAATTTAATTATCATTGTATTCAAATTTTCATAAAGAAATTTTTTTAAGAAGAAAATATTTATATTTGTATTAAATTGTTTTAGAAAAAAACTATTTATAAATTTAGTAAAAAAATATCCAAATGTTGTTTCACCAAATTTTCGCTGTGAAGCTGGTTCAATAAGATGAGTCTTGTTCCTTAATTGATATGATAAATTTCTCACTGCATTTGTTTTTAGTTGCTCTCCTAAAATTGGCGGACTTTGAGATGAGAAAACCTTGAAAGAAAAAAGTCCCAATCTTAAAAAAATTCTCTGATGAAAGCTGAAGAGTTTATATTTTTTTAAGTATTCATTAATAACAACAGAATCATCAGACCAAAATTTAAAATTAAACAGCTTAAATAAACAAAGATAATAACAATTAGCTAGTCTTTGTATACTAGATTTGTGAAAGTAAATAATTAAAGAAAGACAATAATCAAAATAAGGAAGGATAAACGTTTTAAAAAATTGAACTTTTCCCGAGAAAGACAAATAAAAAATTCTTTTTACAGAGAAGAGTCTATAGTTAATTAGCTTCCGAATTTCACTTACATGTTGGCCAAATTCTAGTTTTGAATCTAGAGTGATGTCAAGTAGTTTAAATTTCGTGATGACTTCAATTTTGATACCATCAAGTATAGGATATTCTGGTATTTTAACTCGTTTGTTTGTAATAAACATACAAAAAGTTTTTGTCCAATTAATATCTATACAATTAAAGTTACACCATTCAAAAAGTGGGCGAATATTTCGAGAATGTAAATCCTCAAGATTAATGTGATCAGAGTAAATAATTTCGATTTAAGATTAATTAAATATCGGCAAGTCATTTATAAAAATAAGGAAGAATAAAGGGCCGAGAACGGAACCTTGTGGTACACCTAACTTGATCTTCTCAACTCCTGATCGATATCTTCCAATTTTTCCAATTTGACTTCGATTAAAAAAATAATTCCTAATTAGGATCAAATTAGTATTAACAAAACCATAATGAAACAGCTTTGAAAGTAATAGATCAGTATCCACAGTATCAACGCTTTTTTAAAATCGATAAAAAGCAAAAAACCTATTGATTTTTTATTTCGAATTTCGTTTAAATCAGAAATTAGCTCATGTAGAGCCGTTTCACAAGAAAAATTTTTCCTGAAACCATGTTGACCTGAAAAAAAAATCTTGTTGGTTTCAAAATACTTTGTATATTTGACATTTTACTTATGTCCAATGTTATTAGTATAATGTATTTCATTTTTAATTCAAACATTGAATATTCTAAATATCTGAATTTTGATTCCTATTTCTTAATTTATTTTTCCTTTGATCTAAGATATTAATAAAGCTTTAAATATTTTTTTTAGTATTCATTTTGTTTATGGCTAGTAATTCTATTTGTAGCTAAATTAATTGAAAAAATAATTCATCAAATAGCAAATGTAATAATTTTGACAATAAATTGACAGTTAGACTCGACTTAAATCAACAAATAGTTTAAATATTTTAGTAGACTGAAATAGAGTATCAGCAACAATAGATCAGATACTACAAGAATGACAAAGGTTCTAGGCATTAAAATAACTGACTATGAAAAAACAATAAAAGATATGGCTGAGAGTTTTTTATTATTTTGTCTAATGAAAAAATAAAATTAGCTAAGAAAATAATTTAAATAAATATAATTATTAGCCTTTTGTTTAAAAAGGTTTTGTTCACAGCTTTTTTAAAAAAATTTTTTTTTTCTACAATGGTTGTACTGGAGAAAAAATCTTCGCCATGTTAAAAGCTTTGTATATGAGGTTAGGTTAGGATGAGTTAGTTTTTTTCTGCTAATTAATTAAATAAATATAGCAGCAGTCTTTTTTGATTTAAAGTTTTCATATTTATTCAAAATAGGCGCCAAGTCATTAGATATCAATTCAAAAAAATTAATTAATCGTATATATAATTCTGTACAGAAAACAAATAAATAAATAAATAATAATTGATAGAAAAAATTCAAATTATAGGACTTTTAATTTAAAAAAATAGCTTAATAGCGCAAACTTTAACTCCCGAAAAATGAAAAAAAAATTAGAATTTTAAAATTATAAGATAATCAAAATCTTTGAATTTTTGAAACCAAAAATTTGATTATTTAAATATTTATATATATTTATAAAATACGAAGAATTTTTTCAATTTAAGATAAGATTGAAAAAAAAATTATAAAAAATGATTAACTAAAAAACAAATAAAGGTAGTTACTAAAAGGGTTCAAAAGACCCCTCCGGTTTTTGAGTGTTAATATAATTCTTATATTCATATTAATTTTATTCAACTACTGATGAATCTTCATATTCTAATATATCACAAATCAGTAAATCAATTTGTTTTGGAGATCGAATGTAATAGTTATAGACCATATTAGCACTGTGTCTTGAAGAAAATAAAATGATCATTTGACAAATTAATTATGCATACCAAAAAAAATAAAATAATTACAGTTGCAAAACAAACTTGTCATTAATTCAGAAATAAAATTTACATATTAAATGATTAATTATAGAATAATAAACTAGTAATATACTAATCAAATGAATATTCCAACTATCCCTTAGTACATACAAACACAATAGAAACGAGCGTCAATATAATTAAAGCATAAATATTACGAATAAATAATTAAATGAATTATTCTCTATTGTAGATTTTTTTTTTATTAATTAAGCTCTCAAACCCTAATTTTTATTTAAACATACACAGAAATGTTATTTTAAAAGCAGAGCAAAATGTCACTGCCAAATCTAAAATGGAAAAAAGTAACCACAAGCTTGGGACCAAGCCCTAGGCCTCGACACGGCCACCGCGCAGTCGCTCACAACGACTTGATGATTGTATTCGGAGGCGGCAACGAAGGCATCGTCGACGAACTTCACGTATTCAACACCATAACAAACCAGTGGTTTGTGCCCGAAGTAAAAGGCGACATACCGCCGGGATGCGCAGCCTACGGCCTCGTTTCGGACAAGACCCGTCTGATCACATTCGGCGGCATGGTCGAGTACGGCAAGTACTCGAACGACTTGTACGAGTTAAAACTATCGAATTGGGAGTGGCGTCGAGTTTCCGACGACGAGATGAAATCGTCGCCGATCTATCCGTCAGCTCGTCTGGGCCATTCATTTACGCTTCTCGACGAAAAAGTTTACCTATTCGGCGGCCTCGAAAACGAGAGCAAAGACCCCAAAGAGAACATACCTAAATATTTGAACGATTTCTACGTTCTTGACATTAGACTAGGTCGCTACGAGTGGTCGGTACCACAAACGTACGGCAAAAATCCGACAGCTCGCGAGTCGCACACATGTGTCGCCTATAAGGATTCGTCGGACAAAAACGCGCGTCTCTTGATTTACGGTGGCATGTGCGGCACTCGACTCGGCGATCTATGGCTGTTCAACATCGACACGTCCACTTGGCTCAAGCCGAGTGTCCAAGGCCAATTGCCGTTGCCGCGTAGTCTACACTCGGCTACCATGATCAAGAATCGCATGTACGTGTTTGGCGGATGGGTGCCGTTCATTCTCGAGGACAGCAATGTCAAAGCTTCGGTGTGTCAAAATTTCGAAAAAGAATGGAAATGTTCGAACACTCTATCGTCGTTTAATATGGACACGTTGTCATGGGAAACGATTGTTATAGACCATTTTGACGATAGTACGCCTAGAGCACGTGCTGGACACTCGGCAGTCGAGATAAACAATCGTTTGTATGTCTGGTCGGGCCGAGACGGCTACCGCAAGGCCTGGAATAATCAGGTGTGCTGCAAGGACTTGTGGTTTTTGGAAACGGACGTGCCAAGCGCGCCAAGCAAGGTTCAATTGCTCAAGCCGACTGTCAACTCACTCGAGGTTAGCTGGACCGGCTCTCCGACAGCCGATGCCTACATTCTTCAAGTACAAAAAGTGGATAATTTTTTAAAAAATTTGCCAAAGTCTGACATGAACGGAATCGGAATTTTGAATCCAATGCCGGTCAATACGCCTACACTGCTGCCCGTTCAAGTTTCAAATGGTTTAACTACTCTTTTGCCCGCCTCGTTGCTTCAAATACCCGAGCTAAATCAGGCACTAAACAATATCACTGTTCAGCCAGTCGGAGAAAATCAATCATCGGTCGGCAACATTCTATTTAGCTTGAACAATGGCAAGGAGACTTATAAGCAAGAGTCGGCGGAGAGTTTGGATAAAGAAGGCTCCCAAAAGCCAGATTCAAACTCAAATCAAGACCTAAGTCAAATACCTGTACTGAATCCGATCGGCTCTATAAACCAATTGAACTCGGCTAGCAACAGTCCTATGCCTGTGCTTCAATTGAACCAAAATCAAAATTTAAATTTCAAAATGGAGACTGGCTCATCGCCAAACAGTGCTACTCAATCACAGAGTCCTTCACCAGTGCCTGCTCTAGCACACAGGTCCGAACAGTTACCTGGTCAGATAAGCGCAGCGTCCAGTCCAAATCAAGCACAAAATTTGTCAATGGCGCCCATTCAGACTCAAACAAATGCAATCAAACAAGTTATTAATTTGCCCAAGTCGCTCTCCTCTGCCACTAGCGCTTTGTCTAATTCTATTATCAATGTTAACACCTCAAACAGCACCTCTAGTTTAAATCAAGCGAGTAGTTCGAGTCAACCATCCCCTACCAATGCATTAACCGTTAACACTTCTACTACCCCTACTACTACTACTACTACTAATAATAATAATAATAATTCTACTACTGCTAATAATAGTACTACTAGTACTATTGCTTCAAACTCTTCTACATCAACAACAACAGCAAATAATACAACTGCTACCAAAAATAATGGACCTCCTCAGATTATCACTTTGTTAAAAAATCAAGCCCCCTTCTCTCAACTAAATAAAGTATGTTTTACTATTTTTTTTTTAGCTAATTGTTGAAAATTGAAAAAAAAAATTAAATTTTAAAATTTTTATTATTCAAAACAGAAATAGTATAATAGTAAAAAAAAAGGCTTTTATTTGAATTGATGTGTCCAAATTGTTTAGTATTTTTATTTTATTTAGAGCACGAAAAAAAAAATTTAAATGAAATTTTTTTAAAAGAACATGATCTAAAAGGTGTTCTAATGAAAAAAATTAAATTTTTGTCTATCAAAAGTTTTATTTAAAATTAAAAGAATTGATCAAATTAAAAAAAAAAAATTTTTCTTTTTTTTCAAATGATTCTTGATCAGTTTTTATTAAATTAGAATTTAATTTCTTTAAGTAAGTATTGTGTCAAAATATTATTAATTTAATAAAATTCGCAAAAAAACAAATATAAGAATATTATTCAAAAATATGATAGACATGAATGTGTATGTAAAGAATTAATTAGATATTTATAAATTTAATTATAAACCATTTTAGAAAAAAGCAAGATAATTAAATAGAACAAACTTTTGTCTAATAAAAAAATAAATAAAATTGTTTGGTAATTTGCTTTGTTCTATAAATGTCTAAAAGGTAAATTTGAAACAGTTAAATTTTTTTCTATGTTTGAAATGTAGTAGAAATTAAAATTAAATTTTTAGAAAAAAAATAATGAAAAACTTCTTGCTTAATTTTTGCTTAATATTAAAGAACAAAATAAAATGTATTGTTTGATAAACTGATTCAAATGACACCCAAAGTGTCAATTTGACTCAGGCCATTCTAGCTTAAAAAAAAATAAAATATTCTTGTTCAAAATTTTAAAAATTTTTATACTTTTTTCAAATATTAGATTTTTTAAGAATCATTTATGGTAAGCATTCACTGATTCAGTGTTTATTTATTTTTTTATTAATTTAAGCATTTAAAATTTAAAAATATTTTCTAATCATTGATCAAAATCTAGATTGTTTTATTATAAGATAGAAGTTATTAATTCTTAAAACCCAATATGTTTTTTTAGTTTTGTTTAGTTTATCGAATAAATATAAATGGCACAGTTAGTGACATACATCGATTTTTACAGTACTATGCCTGAGAATTGCTTTATATATTTATGTTTTTTTTAGAATTAATTTGATGTTATTTAGTGTTGTTTTAAATCTTCTCATGTGTGATTTGATTCCTCTTTCTGCTTCAAACATCATTTTCTCTATTCGTTTATGTATTTTATCTTATGTAGATGGCCTATTTAATCTGTAGAGTTCTTGTTTGTCAAAGTTTTCTCTTACAGTTCGTATACATTTTTGCATTATGCTATCGCTGTAGATCTTTGTTCTTGCTTTTTTTGTTTTAACCCCGAATAAAGAATTAGAGCTGTCGATATTTTTATACTTCTGTGATAAAAAGTTATAATGATCGGTAAGCAATTAAGATTTAAGGGTTTTTTTTAGACACAATGCTGCAAATTGAAGTTTATGATCAAATTAAAATGATCATGCTCAAGAGTTATCATTGAAAAAAGATTTTAAAATATTTTCAGTAAAAAATTTATTGCAGAAGCATGTTTTCAAAGTAAACATTCAAAGCTTAACTTGATTTTTTAAGTCTGCAAGTTTCTGCAAACGATTTCTAAATGCAGTATTATGCACAATAGATGCATATCGTTTATCATGTTATGCTAAACATGTAAACATTTTTCTGCATTTAATTTTTCATTTAAAAAACTTCTCAGAAATTTGTAAAAAAATTATATTTGAGAATGATCATAAAATTTTGATCATAAACTTCAATATGCCTTATTCATTCCTATATTTGCCCACTTGTGTTTACTCGTCTAAAATACGGGCTGTAATTTCTTCTATTGTTGCGAAGTAAATTTAGAAATTAAGAATTTATTTCAACACCAAAATTACCGGCAAATTATTAATAAAATTTAGGTAGGAGACAATTTTTTTTTAAAAATGAATTGAATTTTTTTCTATAAAAATATTTAAAGTTTCAATTAAAGGGGGCTATGAGAACAAAATGTCAGAAATCAAATAAATATAAAGTTAAAATTTATTTTAAAATTCCAATTGAAAAATAAATTTTTTTAAGGGGTTATTTAAAATAAAAACAAAAAAAATTTTTATCTTCGCCAGCATTTCTTAATCTTAAGCAGCTAAATTTAAAAAAAAAATTAATTTTTTTTTTGTTCAAATTAAAGTTTTATCTCAGTGTTGCAAAGCCTTTGATTTATTAATTTTTTTTTAAAATAAATATTCTATTTTTAAATGAATAAATTCAAATCTGTATTCTTAAAAATTGAAATTTTGAATAAAAATAGACTTGAATAATAAGCTTTTTGAAAAAATAAAAAAATTTTACTAAAAATATAGAAACTTTGAATTTTTCTTTTTAAGATAAAGACAAATCCGAGTCCGACAGTTGTCAAATTGGTTTCTACTCAGACTAACAAAATTCCTCAAGTTATAAACGTTAGTCAGGCTGGTATGAATCGACCTAGTGTAAACACAGGCTTGAACTCTACCATACTGAAATCAAACCTAATCACATCATCGTCTCTATCGAACAAGCCGGCCGTGATCATAAAAAACAACAACTTTGTTACAACCAACAAGCCAAATCAGACAATTCAAATAGTTCACAACAATAATAACCAATTGAACACATCAATGACTCACAGCATGACAAATTTTTCTAATTTTAACATACCCACTATTAAGAGTGTAAATCTGAGCGACATTAGTCGACAAGTTAGCAGCACTGTTAATTCAATTCAAATTCAGGAAGCTAAAAAATTGAATCCTGGCGATCAACTTGACGGCACAAACGACCAAACAGCAGACAATCAAACAAATTTCATTTCGAACATGATAAAAAATAGCCCGACACAAAATTTACTCAGTCCAGGCGAACAAAGCCAATGGCACGATGTATGCATAACTAAGGAATTGACTTGTATGGTCACAGAATATTTTGCCAATAATACATCACAATTTCTAATTGATCAATTTGAAAAAAATAATTTTAACATGAATGACACTAGTTTGATTAAGTGTAGATTGGAGGCAAATACTGCTTATAAATTTCGAGTGGCAGGCATAAACTCGTGCGGTCGAGGGCCGTGGAGTGAACAAGCAGCCTTTTTTACTTGCCAGCCGGGCTTTCCGGGCGCACCGTCCAACATCAAAATAACCAAGTTGGGTCAAGCTGCGCAAATTTTCTGGGAACCACCGGAAGATCAAGAACTCGGCACCAGTATAACCGAATATTCGGTCTATTTGCAAACAAAGGCCAAAAACAACACGGCATCACCATCAAACACCAGTCAAGATTTGTGCTTTACGCAAATTTATTGCGGACCGGAGTCCAATTGTGTGGTAAGTGCCGAAGTGTTGACCAAAGCATATGTCGATCTGAGTGCCAAACCGGCCATTTTGTTCCGAATAGCGGCCAGAAACGAAAAGGGCTATGGACCGGCTACTCAAGTCAGGTGGCTTCAACAAGGTAATATTCTCATAATTTGACTTATTGTCAATGTTAATAAGAATTGTGTTTTTTCCAATAGATTATGTTTCCAATGAAACAGGAGCATCTGGCGGCCTTAAACGTTCGTCAAGTCAAAGTGGCGGCTCGATGCGAAAGAAAAAAGACTCAACTTCATAATAGTATTCTAATTTTAAGCGATAATTGTAAATTGTTTATAGAATTCAAATTTGGTTGAAACACTTGACCGAATTTATGCTGAAATAATTAATAAAATAAAACAGTTTTCATGTATAGCTTTAGATAAGCTTGATTACTTATCAGTATGTGTTTTTTTTTCTTTTTGTTTCTAACTGCTAACTCAACCTTTGATTTTGTGTCTTATTGGTGTTTGGTTTTAAGATAAGTTTCATTTTGATAATATTAAAAAAAAAACAAAAAGGTTGAAAATATTGTTAAATATTTCATTTGAATTGTTAGTATTACAGTTTCTCATTTTTTTTCTCTTTTTTTTTTTCTCTTTATTTTTTCGTTTATTTTATTTTTTTTTAATTTATAAAAGTAAAATTAAAAAAAATTAAATAAAAATGTTTAAAAAAATGTCAAGTTAAATTTTTTTTTTTAGAGTCCTCAAAATCATAAAAACAAATGAAATAAATACTAACGTAATTATCCGAATTTAATGACATGTTACTAAGTGAAATAATGACGTGTCAGTAAAAAATGAATATTGATTTAGATTTAGAATATCAAAAAAAAATAACACAGTTCAACTTTTATGACATGTCTTAAAAAATGAATACCAAATTTTTTTTGAAAAAAACTTCTGACTTTAATGACATTTAGATTTATATCAAAATATCTAAATCAAAATTTTTAATTTTTTTTAATAATTTCACTATTAATTAAGAACTATCAATAATAAAAAAATTAATCAATTTTTCAAAATTTTTGAGAAAATTTACTCAGGATTATTAAAAAATCAATTTTAGCTTATTTTTTTCTTAATATCTTAAATTGACATAATTTTGTGTTTTTAAAGAAATTTAAATTTAAAAGTTTCAAAAAAAGATATCGACATAAGCCTACCAAGATCTATTTAGGATAGGTTAATGAAAATTTTGTAAGAATTTCGAGAATGTTGGAAAGTTTTATCACGGACTTTGAAAAAAATCATTTATCACGGAGAATGTTGAAAAAATCATTTGACAATGTTGTTCACGTCATCTCGAAAAATCGACAAAATATTGAGGGGGTCTAGGCACTATTTTTTACTTCTAATCATGAGGTTTTTTTTTTAAGGAATTTTTTTCTTGGCCCAAATAACATAAAATCGTAAAGATGAACCAAAAAAAATATTTGGTTCACAACTCGGGTTTATGATTAGGTTAATTTTACATGTTATTAAAAATTTGCTTTTTATTTTTTTTAAATAAGTGCTCAATTTTGAATAAAATGTCACTAAAATAGAGTACTCTATTTTAAACAAAAAACACTACTGCAAATCCGAACGAAAACCTTGCTCTACGGCTTTCCAGACCACATTTGGTTACATTTGGAACTATGTTTTGCATGTGACACAAGAGAAAGACAAACCGTTAAAAACATTTTTTGTTCTTATTCATTAATTATTATTATTTATTTATTTCTAAATAAATTCGAGTAGAACCTCAGCCTGCTCAGAATGGAACTCTTGAGCTAATGCTTTCAAAAAGGTTTTTAATGCTGAGCTTGGGGTCGAATTTAATACCCAAAAAACGTCGGAAATGGTTCCAGTGGAATTGGATGCTGGTCGAGAAAACGATTGAGTCTGTATTTTTGCGATAGCCTACTGTTGTAAAAACGATTTGAAATTTCTTTTCAATGTTTATTCGTTGACTCTATTCATTGCTATATTTATTAATGCATTTGATGGCATGGTTTAAGGTAATTTCAATCATTTTTAGTGATTTGTTTGTGAACTCAAATGCTTAAATAGTCTTCATAAAGGGCAACTTTAACTTTACAGACATAGTACTATAAACAACAGTGTATGTCACCAATTGTGCCATTTATATTTATTCAATAAACTAAATAAAATTAATAACCTTTGTCTTCCAAACGAATAATGCGGAGAGTTTCTTCTCCTTTTCCAGTAGCTTTTTGATTAAAGTCTTCTATCTGACAGAGAGGTTACTGCATCGAGTTGATCATTTACACTGCAATTATTACCCAGTCGAAACCGGTCGCTCATTTTTTGATTTAAACATGCATGACCGTCCAAGAATTTTAATATTTACAAAGAAATCAAACGACCATATACTCCACAAGGAACGCATAAGGAGAAAAAAAAATGCTTAAAATTTTTTTAATTAATTCAATAATATTAGTATAAAATAAAATAAAATAGACATCTTTTTTATTTATAAATTTAAAATTTTGTTTTTTTGTTTCAATTTAAAGCACATTTTAAATGCCTAGGACCATATCACGTTGAATGCACCGGTTCTCGTCCGATCACCGAAGTTAAGCAACGTCGAGCCCGGTTAGTACTTGGATGGGTGACCGCCTGGGAATACCGGGTGTTCTAAGCCTATTTTTTAGTTTCTTAATTTAAAATAATAGATTTTAATTTTATTTTAAGTATATTTTTTAAAAATACAATGTTTGTTGAATGATTTAACAGTCTGTTTCAAGAATTAAACTAATTCAACTAAAAAATGTGAATAAATTAAATTCTTAGTTAATCTATTGTTGTATTTAAAGACCATGATTATTCTTTTATTGTTCAGTCTTTCCTTTTTTTTATTTTATTTTATACTTTTCAATAAATCATATTCACAATAACTAAATCTCTTGCTCGGCGCTCTACAACACTATTTAAAAAAATTCGATAATTAAAATTTATTAAAAAAATTTATTGAATTGAATTTCTTTTCACTCAAAAATAAAGAGTTTATAGTCAAAAATCATTTTTTTTCATTAGATTTTTTTATTTTAAAATTAAAAAATATATCTTTTTTGTAAAATAACTTGACTAAAGATACTACCTTTAACGATTCACAGATCTAAATAATTTAGTTCATTTGAATTCACTTATAATAAACTTCTGATATGGAATCAATAAAATAATTTTTTATTTTATATAAAAATTAATGGTGTAAAATTTCCAATCGGAAATTTAACATCATTTTCTTTATCTTTTTGAAAATTTCTTATGGCGACTTGATTGCAAGTAAATAAATCTCTTAAATAAATTAATTTTAGATATCTCAAAATTACAGACATCAGAATCAGAATCAGCTATTGAATTCATTTTTTCAAAAATATTTTAGTTAATTTTTTTTTGTTTATCCTTTTAAAATTAAATTTTATCATTTAGACAAGTAAACAAATAAAAAACAAGTTTTTTTAAATTTGGTGTACTAAAAAACCTCTTGAGAAAAAGATTTAATTTCTTTTTAAATCCAATTTTTATTTATCTGTATGAAAAAAATTTGAGAATTTGATAGCTATACGGATACAAGGCCCGGTTAGCTCAGTCGGTAGAGCGTGAGACTTTTAATCTCAAGGCCAAGGGTTCGAGCCCCTTATCGGGCGAATTTTTTTTTCTTGCAAATATTTTGTAAATTTTTAAAAATTTATTTCTATAAATTTGAAAAAAATCAGAACTAAAAAATAACTCTTGGTAATTTTTCTACTTAAATTTAAAAATAATTCGTTTTCAAAACAGATGTTAAAATAAAAATTTTTCTAAAAAAAAAAAAAAAATAATAGTATATACTTGATTTTTACGTGTTTTTTTCTTTATCAATTTTTTAATTATGAATTATTTGATTTTTTTGAAATAATAAAGATAAAAAATTTTTATCGAATATATTTATTTGATCGGAAGCCCGAGTTTTGTTTTTTACTTTTATTGCCATTTAATCGCTCATGTTCGTAATTTGATCATAGACCCGGAAATTGAGAGAATAATTTCTAATATATATTTCAATTAGACAAAATAAAATTTATATGTTTTAAATCACTGGGAAATCTCAAAATATATTTATTTATTTATTTATATTTTTAGAATAAATATTTTTAGGTCTAGTTCATCGCAATGACACCAACTGTAAATTCTACTAGTCTTATTGATTACCATTCAAAATAAGTCAATATTTTTTTTAAAACTTTCAAGCCGTTTTCTAGCTAAAAGCCAAATATTCAAATAGAATTTTTGCTCTAAATTGTTTTTTTAATTGAATTTAAATCTATTTTGTGTGTGTGTATGTGTGTGTGTAATTCAAGCCAATTTCAATAGCAAAAAAAATAAAAATTCAAATGCTTGAACGAAAAGAAAAGGCCCTGTCGGGACAATAATATCATATTTCTTTAATAAGATCCTAAATGTTGATTTATAGACTACAGCCTAGTATAAAGGTCTTTAATAAGAGTTTAATTTGAGAATAAAGAATAATTGGTATTAAAATTATTTTTAAATAATTTTCAAATGAGATTATTTATAATCGACAAGAAGTATCTGTTTTTGAAGGTTTGGATAAAATTAATCATTTTTAAAAGAACAAATTTGCCAATTTCTATGTACGAACTAATCTGATTTGTAAATTAAAAGTTCGGCACACACATAACATAGAACTAAAGATTAATTTTCTATCCATCTAAATAGCCAAAAACTCAGATCAGATAAAATTATTAGTTCCAGATATTCGAAATTTATGTATTTCGCAGTGTCTAAGGTTAGCTTTTAAAGATAAATTATATTTGTTCTAGAAATCAAAAATTTACCGAGATCATTTAAAAAAAAAAAGAAGAAAAAAATTAGGTTAAAAACAAAACAGGCAAGCATGCAATTTGGCTTCTATCTAAAGTTACTAATTAGAAAAATCTGAAATTGACGTGTTTGAAAAATATTTTGAAAAATTGATCAGATTTAAATTTAATCGAAATCGATCAAAATTTAAAGGTCTCTTATTTTCACACAAACAAAGCAAATTATTAATCAATTAAAGCTGACTTTTTGATCTAGGACAAAGGCAAAATATTAAGTTTAAATTTTTTTTATTTAAATAATTTTTCAAATTTATTTTGGTCTAAATAAAAAATTAAATTTTTTTTTTTCGTTATTTGATTAATATAAACAAAAAAATGTGAATAGAAAAGAAGAGCATCAACAAGTATTTGAGCAAAATGAGTGCAAGAGGCATATTTTTTTAATTTTAATCTGACGAAAGATCGATCAAAATAATTTCATTTCACTCAACTAGCATAGTCATTAAAACATTTGGCCAAGCTTAAATTAAATTTGACTAAATTATGAGCCTGTAATTGGCCACATCAAGTTGTTTTATCAATTTTTATCAATGAAATCGTTCAATTTATTTGAGAAATTTTGCACATTATTCAACATAAATAAAATTTGACGTAAATTATATTTAGTGCTAGTTATTTTATTAGTAAAGCTAATTAGAGTCAGTGAAAAGCGTATTTAAAGGCATATAAAATAAATTTAATATCTTAGCCAAAATGTAAATAAATATCTTGATTGAATAATTTTAGGCAAAAACAATAAAATGATTTATTTGATTAGAATACTTTATTAAAAGATTTATTTAGCATAAAAATAAAATGATTGATCGATAAATTAATTTTTGCTCAATTTTACTAGCTAGGTTTAAATCCCATAATTAAAAATTTCTATGGGTGTTTTCTCAAGTTGTTTGTTTCTAGCGCAAGCTTTCTCGTGGATTACTCGAATGAATGGCCAACCATTAGTTAAACCTGCTTTGTTGCCGAGCATTTTCTATTAGAGATGATATTTAGGACCATAATCCTCGCGGTCAGAGTCAAGTGACTTGAGCATGTTTTAAATATCAAGCATAGAAATCAATTAAGCCACAAATTGTACAAACTTAAAAGGCCCGTAGCTATTTTCTTAATTTCAAACCCATTAAGATCAGTGAAAGCAATAAAGCAGCCAAGCTAAGATCTATATCAAATGCAAAATACTTGAGAGAATCGAGCATATTTGTTCGGCTTGCCTAGCTGTTCTCTTTTAGGTTGATAAGAGCCAATTTTAGGCTCATGAAATCTTGATTGATTTTATGATCAATATTATGCATTAAATCATTTTTGTTTTAATTTTAATTAATATAAACAAACTTAGGGGAACAAAGCAAAATAAAATTGTTTATTTTAAATCACAAGTTTGATTACGTCATTACTAAGAGTAAAAAAAGCATATTAACCGAGGTATTTAATCTCGATAAAAAAGCAGATATCATGAGAATCCCATAGAGTTTATGCTCTTTTTTTATTTTTATTTTATTAATTAAAGGTGATATTAAGAGTGGTTTTACGTTTTGTTGGACGATCAGTGTCCGAAAGTCGGATGCATAGAACTATCTGATTTTTGAGGAATCTATTGCGTAGAGAATACGAAAACAGGGTCAATTATTTATATGAAAATAACTTTCTGTTAATCATTTTCATAAGTTGAATTCCTCTCGTAAATTAGATAAACTCTAAAACATATCTTATTACAAATAGTTAAACTCTAATTTTTAGAATAGACTAGACTTGGTTGATTTTAATTTTTGCATTCTAATTATTTTAGTAAGTTGGTAGCTTGCATTGAATTTTTTTGCTATTTAAAAATGTTTTTTTTTGTTTCAAATAGTACTCGACTCGACTCTTTCTATCTGAGTCGATTTATTGTTCTGTTTTAGTAGAAAAAATTCATTTAGACTTATTTGTAAATATGTTTTATTCAAGTGGAAAATATTTAGCCTTTAAAACTATTTTATCAATAACAGCATCATTTTATTATTTAAAGCTGACGTAATTTAAATAAAAGAGTTAATATTTTGTTTTTGAAAATAAAATTTTTTTTCTATAATTATTTTTAGATAATAAAATGATTCAAATTGCTAATTTAAATTAGAATAATGAGAAATAAAATGTTGTTGGAAATAGTATTGATCCTAGTCGGAATCCGCCAACTCACATCCAACCAAGTAATTTTTAGTTTATTTCATTTTTTTAGATAACAAGTTTTAAAAAGCTAAATAATTAGTCTTTTTTTTGTTAAGGAACAAAAAAAAATTTTTTGAAAATTTAGATAAAATCAATTTAAATAATTTTAGTTTCATTTATCTAGAAAATTAATCATATTTTTTAGTTTATGATTTGTAATATTATCAGAAAAATAATAAATTGTTTATCGAGCGATTTATTCGAAAATTGAAAATAATTGAGAGAAATATTTTGTTATGGCTATTGTCTGTTTATCAAAATCATAAGTTAATAGCTCTGATGAAATAAGTTTATTTCAGAACTTACTTGAAGAATAATGGGTTTAGGTTTTTCTTTTTAATTCAATAAAAATCGCATTTCTATGAAGCATCATATTTAAGCTAAAATTTATTCAAATATATTAAAATAAACAATACGCTTGCTTTTTAAAAGCTTTTTAATTTAGAAAAAAAAAAAACAACAAGATTCAAATATATTTATTGTAATTTTGTTTGTTCTATTGATAAAAGGTATTTTTATTTTTGAAAAAATCTAAAAGCTAAAGACAAAAATTAGATTTCTTTTTGACTTTTAGGTCTGTTCTTAATAGACCATTTGGAATTTTGAAAAAAATATAAAATTAGTCAAATTCAAGATTTGAGAAAACAAAACTGTTAAAATAACAAATTTCCATCTGTCAATCAAAACTACTACTGCTTTTTTTTTTTGTAAAAGAATACAATTAGCTTCGATAAAATCTTGGGCTAACAATTCTACTAACTAATAAATTAATTAAATTAAACATTGCTGAATGCAATCTGTTTTTTCGCACAAATAGTAAATTATTTTTATTCAAACCTTTTTTGATAGTGTTTTTTGAAAAAATAATTGTATATAAAAATTATTATTATTGATATTAATAAATATTGAAATTAGATAATTCTTTTTTCTTGGTATTTTAATTTTTATTTAAAATATTAAAGTTTTTGCATCGCTTTTTTTAATAACAAGATAAATTAATATAAGAGATCAGCCAAACTGGGTGGCCTTTTTTTCAGAAAATTTAAATGTAGACACAGTTTTGTCAAAAACAAGAATTGCATTAACCAAATAGATTCTATTTTAGCAGATTTTTCTCATTTTTCCAATACTAGTAATATGTAATTATCACTCAAAAGCCGGAGTGGTCTTTTGAACCCCTTTTGTTACTTCTTTTCTTAGTTTTTTATTCAATAAATTTTTTTTTCAATCATGCCTTAAATCAAAAATATTAAAAAAATATTTAATTTTCAATGAAATGAAGTAAAAAAAGGAGTCAAATTAAATGGATGGAAAAATCCCTCCGACCTTGAAAATAAAAAATACCTTTTAAATCGATTTAATAAAAATTTTGAATAGATCTGCATAATTAACTTGTAATAAATAATAAAATTTTTTATGGATACAATATAACCAAATTTACATTATCTTAATTATATTTAAATAGCAGTCATCAGCAAGACCCGAGAATTTATTTATTTTCGAAAAAAATCATAAAAATATATTTTTCTAATAAACTAGATTCATATTAAGCATCTTGTTTGAACCAAATTTTCTGTCAGTTATAATCCTATATTTGTAAATAAAAACACGATTTGTAAACTTTTTGAAGAGTTGGAAAATTTTAATCTTTTTTTTTTTTTAAATTTGAGAATAGTATAAAATAAGCGTTTCTAATTTAAGTGCAAAAAATAGTTTTGTACTGAATGGTTTTTAGTCCTTAAAGAGTAAATTTCCAATTTTTTATGGAAATGGCATTTTACTGCTATTTTTTTATGCACAAAAATATTCAAGTTAGGCTTAGTTTAACTATATAATCATTATATAAACAAAATTGTTAGAAATGATGCAAAAATAAATCATAAAAATCAAAATTTTTATTTTTCAGAATAAATCATAGCAAATAAATCTTAGCATAACTCTAAATATTGTTTATTTTTTGATCCAACAGGTACATCGCATTAATTTCCTTCCTCAATGATTTAATGATCATTTCTTCTATTTTTTTTTCTTTGCAAAAGGTTGTTCATTCATCAATAACATTTTAAAGGGTAAAAGAAAATTTATTTTTTTTTCTTTTTTCAAAATTATTTCTAGACAAAAGCAATCATTCATTATACAAAAATAAAATATGTACTTAAAAAAAAAATTCACTTGATCAAACTCTAATTTGTACAGTTAACAAAAGCTTTTTCTAAAATAAAGACTAATTAAGTTTTAAAGCTTGTTATCAAGTGTTGCTTGTTGATTTGAATGCATGCATTTTGAACCCAATTTTTTAGATTGAATCAGTAAAATTTTTTAAGAACAAAATTGAATTTGAAAATGGAATGGTTTGATTTTTGAATACGAATTTAAAAAAAATTTAAATATTCTAATTTTCTCCAATAGATAGCCGAAATTCCACTCGACAAGCTGAGAATAAACTATCCTGGACTGACCAGTTTAATTCTCAGATCAAGTACAAATCCAATACTGAGCAAAACAGTGTTTAAAAGTAGACCATTGTTAAGAAACAAATTTTTGTACTATAACAATGAGACAAAAAAATTTGAAGGTGTATCATTGCAGTCGACTTACACCACTTTCCGAAATTTAACTCTAATCACAACTAGTACATCCGTGCTACCGTCCATGCGGACTTCGCCTGACTCACTTCCACTTTTCAGTCAATTTGTCTATACTTTAAAAACAAAGCAAAATTCGCACCAATTACTCAACGAACAATCAGAATTTTCTTCCAAACTTCGCCTAAATCTTCTCAAGGAGATATCTCGCTACTTTGATCTAAATTACACCAATCTCAGGCTCAATTGGATCCAAAGTCCGAACAGCACACAAGCCGATTCATCTGATTCTGACTCTGAACTTCTTTTAGTATCTATTAGTGACGTACAATTGCTTAATTTACAAAAAATTTATCTTAGTGTGTTTGATGAAAACAATGAGCGAAAAATGGACATTAAGTTTATGAGTCAATGTGAAGCCTTTTATTTAAATTTATATGAAAAACATCAAAATTTAGAGAATTTTTTAAATATTCAAAAAATTCAATTTATTAAACTGTGCAATTTGACCAAAATAAGACAAATATTAGAGGAAAAAGATCCAGCAGTTCGTGAACAAATGACCAAAATATTAATAGAACAAAATACCCAAGACATAAATTGGATGGATGACTTTGACTACTATTCCACTAATGAGACAGTCATACTGACCAATTTGAAATCAATAACAAACGGATCAAGCTCGCAAATAGTGACAAAATTTCAGTCTTATTTTGATTATTTAAAAGAAATTTTCTGGTCTATAGTTCCAGAAGAAGACTTTTTACTAGCTGTTATTGTTCCAAGCATAGTGGTTATATCAATAATAGTTTTGAGTGTAGTTATAGTTTGTATGTTGCAGATGTGCAAAACCCAATCAGTCGCCGATACTAAACATCTGATATCGAAAAGTAATACCACTGAATCGACAAGTTTTAATACAAAAACGTTTGAGCGAACAAATCCACTGTATAAGGAAAAAGCTTATATGAGCAAAGGAGTGCCTGTGATACTTTATGAAGAAATGAGCGATAAACGAGTTGATGAATATGGAGAAAATGATGATGACGAAAATTTAGGCTCAATAAGTGGCAGTTTTAGATCACCGCTTATTATGCGTAATGAAAAACCTCCTGTGCCTGCGCCTCCTGAATACACAAGACCGGCCTACTACACTCCACAGCTAAAGGCCAGCGAAAGCATTCTCAATGAACTGCAGTCAATGTTACAGCAAAGTGCCAATATAATCAGTCTTGCCGAGACGCCCAAACAATTGTCGCCAAATAAGTCAATTAAATCAAGCTCTTCGGCCAATACACCCTGTCAATTTGAAAATATTGAGGAAAATATTATTCTGATCAGCTCGAAAAATAATAAAAATACTAGTTCGTTGATTAAATCATCAGATAAACGATTAAATCAAAATTTATGAATTTTCTATTCTTTATTTTGTTTTTGTAATTTTATTTGTTTCTATTTTGATAAATAAAAAGAAAAAAAAATTCAGTATTAAATTAAAATGTGTTTTTTTTTTCAATTTGTTATTTTATATTTACTAAATAAATTTTTAATCCAAATATAAAAAAAAAACTTTAAATTTTTTATTCAAAAAATATTCTAGATTTAAAAACTAATTAATAATATTTTTTTAAGATTTTTGTATAAGCATTAAGAATTGAATTTTGATTTTTTTTAAATGTGCACCAAATTATGGCAAAAAAATTTATTTAAAATTTAAAAATTTAGTCTACTTCAGGGTAAGAAAGGAAATTTTATTCGTTTAATTATTTGTGTAAGAATGGCATTTTATATAATTTTCTCAAAATCAATGAAAAGATTAAATTGAGAAAAAAGTTCTTTTGTAGCAAAAGATTCTGAGCATATTAAGAAAATTAGTTAAATTTAATGTGAATTAATTTGTAAAAATAAGCACTGGTGGTTCAGTGGTAGAATGCTCGCCTGCCACGCGGGCGGCCCGGGTTCGATTCCCGGCCAGTGCATTTTTTAAGGCTTTTTATAATCATTTAGACTGAGACAATTTTTTTAATTTTGTAAGAATTATCTAAAACCTAACTACTTAATAAGAAGTTTTAATTTCATCAAAAAAGTAACAATTGAATAATAAGAATAAAAAGCAAAAAATTTCGTAGTAAAATAAGTAAATTTTTTTATTTAAATGGAAAAAAATAGAATTTTTAATGTTTAAGCTTTTGCAGAATTGTAACTAGAAATTTTTAATATAATTTTTTGAAAACAATAAAAATTTTTGCAAAATTTTGCCAGTTTAATTAAGAATAGAAAATGCTTTTAAATTTTTTTATAATTTTATAATTTATTTATTTATATTGACGCCAAGTCTAGCGATTTTAAATTTTTAAAAGTAAATAAGATGAAATTGTTAATTTTTTTAATCTAAAAAATTTTTTGGTGTAAAATTGAGACTAGAATGTTAATTTTTTGTCTAAGTTAGCAAAAATTATAGTTAAAGATGTTCATGAATTTTATAATCAGATAAAAAAATTGTAATTTAAAATTATATTAATTAAATTATTTGATAAAGAATTTAAATTATCAGGTTCAGAAAGAAAACAATTTAAAATTCATATTTGATTAATACAAAGGATACAATTTCAAAATCTAAAAATTTTAATGGAAAAAAAAATAAAATACTTCTAAAATTTTCATTATATTTATTAATAAAAGCCACAACTCAGCTTCAGCAGA
>PJRA01000313.1:866028-883428 GCA_016987375.1 Brachionus koreanus | reverse complement strand
TTTGACTCTTGGTGCAACTAAGTATGTTGCAATTTGTTGCACTTATAAAACTAATTTAAAGCCTTCAGAAAAAAAGTTATAAGTTTTTTTAGTATCAATTTTTGTTCAAATTTTCTATTTTGTACTAAATTTCACAAAACCTATATCTGTTTGAAAATAATTTAAGACTTTGATGGCTTTATGAATACAAGGCCCGGTTAGCTCAGTCGGTAGAGCGTGAGACTTTTAATCTCAAGGCCAAGGGTTCGAGCCCCTTATCGGGCGAATTTTTTTTTATATTTAAAATTTACATATTTTATAAATGAATTTTTAAAATAAATATTTATTTTAATGACAAATTAAAACGAACAAACTTGAAAACTATTTTACAATAAACCTGATATTATTTACTTCCTAGCAATTAAATTTCAAATATCATTCATTTTAAATTAAAAAATTTAATTTCATTTTTAATGGATTTAAAAAAATCATCAAGTTTGAAAAATATTTTCAAGTCAACTCTAAGAGAATCTTTAAATGCATCGACTAACCATGGATTTTCGCACATTTTAAAATCAAATAAATCTTTTCTTAAGCTTACTTGGATATTTTTTACAATTTTATCTACTGTTTTATGTGCTCATTTGATAAATCAAAATGTAATTAAATATTTCAACTATGAAGTGACTACTAAAACGCGTATAATTAATCAGTACAAAGCTAAATTTCCAACAATAACAATATGTAACATGAATTTTTTTACTTCTGATTTTTCAATCAATTTCATAAAACCATTTGAACACGAAAAAATACTTAACAACCCTTTCAATCCTAAAACAGAGTTTAGAATTAGAAGCGAGGCTAAAAACAGTCCTTTATTTGATCAATCTAAAGACATCTTTGGTGATACTGTTGAGAAACTAATTGCTGACTGTAGCTTTGAATATTCATCATGCAATCGTTCAGAATTTAAATTTTTTTTTCATCCAAATTATGGTAATTGTTACCAATTCAATTCTGGATATGACAATAATGGAAAAAAAGTAGAATTAAAAAATTTAACTTTTCTAGATCGAATTGTTGGATTGCGGCTAGTTTTAAATTTAACCGTAGCAGACAATTTAAGATTGATAAATCCCAATATTGGTGGACTGGTATTTATTCATAATCATTCAATGAATCCGTTAATGGTAGATGCGATTACTTTGGCACCAAAAACTGAAACAAACATAGCTCTTTCTAGGACATTTTATGAGTTAAAAGAAAAACCTTACAGTGATTGTGATAGAAAGACTATTGATCCTTTCTATTTAGAATCAACTGCTTACAGACTTGTTCATAATTACACTAACGGATATACGCAAATGCTTTGTGTTTATCAATGCATTCAAAATTTTCTAATGAATAAATGTAATTGTGTTAATTCAATGGTTCTCATATTTTCGAATTTTAATACATGCATCAGTTCAACACATATGGAATGTCTCAATAAATTATTTAATGATTCAAAAGAGTTCGAAATTATTTACGAGAACTGTTTTAAAGAATGTCCATTAGAATGCAATGGCATGTGGTTTGATAAAACTGTTTCTTACAATCATTTTTCATCTTCTAAATACAAAGAACTATTTGACAAATATAATGGTAGTGAAAAAATAAATTTGAATAAAAATGAATCATTTGATGAGCTTGCAATAGTGAATATTTATTATAGAAGCCTTAGTTATACACAGATAAGTGAGAATCCATCAGTTGAATTGGATGATTTATTCGCAAGAATAGGTGGAATTGGTGGTTTATTTTTGGGAGTAAGCTTTCTGTCACTTGTCGAATTTTTAGAATTTTTTTTACTTATATTAATTCAAATTAAAAACAAAAACAAAATCAATGAAAAAAACTGACAATTTTAATAAAATTTTTAGGTGGATTTTAAATAAAATTTTTTAAATGTTAGTAGAGCACTGGTGGTTCAGTGGTAGAATGCTCGCCTGCCACGCGGGCGGCCCGGGTTCGATTCCCGGCCAGTGCATTTTTTTTAAAATAAAATTTAAAGAATATTTTATTCAAAGTATTTGAACAGAGGGAAACAGGTATATTTGCTTAAAATTCAATTAAAATCAAAAATTTTAAATACAGGTAGGAATTTGTAAAAAAATTTTCATTATATTTATTAATAAAAGCCACAACTCAGCTTCAGTAGAACCATGTCTAATAAATAAAAAGACTAGCTCATGACTGATGCCCTCTTCATCGTAGTGACTTGTAAAAATCTTCAATAAAAGAATACATACTTCTTAAATGATTTTTTTTAAAAGTGATTTGATGCATACAAATAAAATTTTATTAATAGTAAAATTTCTTCAAATAAAAAAAGATTTTTTTGATTAATTCAATAATATTATTATAAAATAAAATAGACATCTTTTTTTTTTAAATATTAATTAAATAACTAGCTCTATGTGGGACTCTCTTTTCTTCTAGATTTTGATACTAAAATCTTGCAGATTTTATACAGGTCCTAGCGGCTTCGCCCTACTTGACTCTCTTTTTTTGACTATTTCCTTTCATATCTCCTGTATTGAGAATTTATACATAAGATTTTGATTAATAACTATTTTATTCTAATACCTAAAAAAATTTGATCTTTTGGGTTATTTTAGCAGCATCTCCCTCTCGATTGTGTTATTAGAGGCCATCTTCCTTTAAATTGCTTTTTTTTGGGACAACTTCCCTTCAATTGTGTTATTTTGGGACTAACTCCCTCTCAATATTTTAATTTGGGACCAACTCCCCTTCTAGTGTGCTATTTTGGGACCAATTCAGTTGTGTTATTTTAGGACTTACAGCCCTTTTATTTTTTAATTTGGGACCAACTTCCCTTTAAATTGCTTTTTTTTGGGACAACTTTCTTTAAATTATCTCAACTTTTATTTAATTGTGTTATTTTGGGACAAACTCCCTCTCAATTGTTTTAATTTGGGACCAACTCCCCTTCAATTGTGTTATTTTGGGACTAACCCCCCTTCATTTGTGTTATTTTATCACTTAAACCACTTTAATTATTTAATTTGGGACCAACTCCCCTTCAATTGTGTTATTTTGGGACTAACCCCCCTTCATTTGTGTTATTTTATCACTTAAACCACTTTAATTATTTAATTTGGGACCAACTCCCCTTCAGTTGTGTTATTTTGGGACCAACTCCCCTTCAGTTGTGTTATTTTGGGACCAACTCCCTTTCAATTGTGAAATTTTAGGACAATTTCCCCCTCAATTGTGTTATTTCAGCAGCAATAACTTAATGATAGTGAAATTCTGAGACCAACGTCACTTTATTTGATTTATTGTGGGACTAATTTCCTTTCAGTTGTGTTATTTTGGGACCAACTACTCTAAAATTGAGTTAATTTAGTTGCTTTTGGAGCAAAGTTTTGACAGATGATACAGATCAATCTCACATTAATGAATTAACTTGTCTAAACACGGCCAGCACGCTGGCTTTAAACGATGCTCGACCTGTCGGTCTCGCATTTATGATGGCCAGCTGGACTTTACATAATTGGCGAAATCTACTTGGCTTCGCCAAGTTTCTTTCGCACAAAATTAGTTTGCCTAATATGGAACGTTGTTTGATTAGCATTTAAAATAAAAATTTTTTTCTAATTTTTTTGACAAAGCTAATATGATCATAATGGGTCCAATTCCCCTTCAGTTGTATTATTTTAGGACTTACAGCCCTTTAATTTTTTAATTTGGGACCAACTCCCTTTAAATTTCTTTTTTTTGGTTCAACTTCTTTAAATTATCTCAACTTTTTTTTAAATTGTGTTATTTTGGGACCAATTCCCCTTCAGTTGTGTTATTTTGGGACCAACTCCCTCTCAATTGTTTTAATTTGGGACCAACTCCCCTTCAATTGCTTTTTTTTGGGCCAACTTCCTTTAAATTATCTCAACTTTTTTTTAAATTGTGTTATTTTGGGACTAACTCCCCTTCAGTTGTGTTATTTTAGCACTTAAACCACTTTAATTATTTAATTTGGGACCAACTCCCCTTCAGTTGTGTTATTTTTGGACAAACTACTCTATTATATATATTTTATATATTTTCAACTGATGATATAGATCAATCTCAAAATTTATACTTTTCTTTGTTTATGTACGGCCAGCACGCTGGCTTTAAACGGTGCTCGACCTGTCGGTCTCGCATTTATGATGGCCAGCTGGACTTTACATAATTGGCGAAATCTACTTGGCTTCGCCAAGTTTCTTTCGCACAAAATTAGTTGGCCCACTTATAGGTTGGGACGAAGATTAGCAGCTTCGCTGCACGTTGGTTGCTCGCTTAAAGCTGGCATATTTGGTCATTTTAATTTTTTTATTAATTTAACTCCTTTATTTTAAATTAATTATTAATTAATAACATTTTTTTTAAAACATTTTTGATCTACTTAACTAATCTAATTTATTTCTACACTTAATTGACATTAATTTCTTTGAGCATTTTTTAAATATCTTAACTTTATCCAGCACTTCAAGTCAAGTTCATTTTCGCAATCAGCGCCCTATAAATAGCTAAATAACAATTTGATCTTAATTTTTTTTGACGACATTGTTTTGGCCAATTTCAGTCAAGAGTACCTACAGCCTTGATCAAGTAGTTATTTTTTTAAGTGAAATAATTTATCTGGCTTTTTTTATGTCGAGAGTTTCTTTTCTGCAATTAAATAGCTATTGGAGCGGTACAGTCGACCTGTGGACTAACTCAAGTTATTTTTGAAATTTTTAATGGGTCCTTACAGCCCAGGTTCAAGTCAGACCGAAAAACCAAGTTCATATTCGTGATCAGCGCCCTTAGATTTATTGAAAAACATATGTTTTTTTTTTTTTTATGAAAACTTTTTTGGTCAATTTGGGTCAAGGGCGCCTACAGCCTTAATCGAACGGTCATTTCGTCAAATAAAACATTATTCTGGCTCAATTTAAGTCGAGAATTCGATTTAAGCAATAAAATCGCTATAAAAGTGATAGGGTCAAGCTGTAGTCTCGATTAAATATTTGACTTCACTTAAAATTAGCCCTCACGCCCAAAGCCTAAGTCCGCGGACAAAACCAACCTCATATTCGTAATCTACACCCCCAAATTGACCAAAAAAAATTAAGAAATCTCAAAAATAATTTTTTTCATTTTTAGGCCATTTTCATTCAAATTAGCCTATAGCCTTAATCGAAAGGTCATTTTGTAAAGTAAAACATTTTTCTGGCTCAATTTTAGTCGAGAATTCGAATTCTGCAATAAAATCGCTATTGGAGTGAAAGGGTCAAGCTGTAGACTCACTTGAATTTTAAAAATCACTTAAAATTAGCCTTTACGCCCTTAGCCTAAGTCTTACACAAAAACAACCTCATATTCGTAATCTACACCCTCGATTTAGTCAGAAAACTTCAAAAAATCCCAAAAATAACTAATTTCAATTTTAGGCCATTTTTATTCAAATTAGCCTACAGCCTCCGCCTTTCACTCCAATAGCGAGATAATAATTTGCGCCATCTCTACTATTGATTAGCTTCAAAATGAGCCCTCATACGTAATTTTAAAGTGAACGCTTCGATTTTAAGTTCACGCAGACACACAACTTTTTTTCGCATTTATATATAAGAGGACTAGCTCTATGTCGGACTCTCTCTTCTTGACTTTGATGCTAAAATCTTGCAGATTTTATACAGGTCCTAGCGGCTTCGCTCTTGCTGACACTCTTTTTTAGGTTTTTACCTCTTTATATTTCTAGAACTGAAAATTTAATAATAAAAGTGTTTTATAGTGTTTTTCCGGAACCAATTCCATTTTAAGTGTTTTTTTTCTGGACCATTTCTTCTGAATTGGGTTTATTTGCGACCAACTTACGTTCAATTGCGTTTATTTGGGACTAACTTCCCTTCAATAGTGTTATTTTTTGGACCAAATCCCTTTCAGTTGTGTTATTTTAGGACTTACACCCTTTAAATTGCTTTAATTTGGGACCAACTTCCCTTCAATAGTGTTATTTAGGGAGGAACTCCCCTTCAGTTGTGTTATTTTGGGACCAACTACCCTTAAGTTGTGTTATTTTGGGACTAACTCCCTTTCAGTTGTGTTATTTTAGGACTTACACCCTTTAAATTGCTTTAATTTGGGACCAACACCCCTTCAGTTGTGTTATTTTGGGACCAACTCCCTCTCAATTGTTTTAATTTGGGACCAACTCCCCTTCAATTGCTTTTTTTTGGGCCAACTTCCTTTAAATTATCTCAACTTTTTTTTAAATTGTGTTATTTTGGGACTAACTCCCCTTCAGTTGTGTTATTTTAGCACTTAAACCACTTTAATTATTTAATTTGGGACCAACTCCCCTTCAGTTGTGTTATTTTTGGACAAACTACTCTATTATATATATTTTATATATTTTCAACTGATGATATAGATCAATCTCAAAATTTATACTTTTCTTTGTTTATGTACGGCCAGCACGCTGGCTTTAAACGGTGCTCGACCTGTCGGTCTCGCATTTATGATGGCCAGCTGGACTTTTTATAATGGGCGAAATCAACTTGGCTTCGCCAAGTTTCTTTCGCAAAAAATTAGTTGGCCCACTTATAGGTTGGGACGAAGATTAGCAGCTTCGCTGCACGTTGGTTGCTCGCTTAAAGCTGGCATATTTGGTCATTTTAATTTTTTTATTAATTTAACTCCTTTATTTTAAATTAATTATTAATTAATAACATTTTTTTTAAAACATTTTTGATCTACTTAACTAATCTAATTTATTTCTACACTTAATTGACATTAATTTCTTTGAGCATTTTTTAAATATCTTAACTTTATCCAGCACTTCAAGTCAAGTTCATTTTCGCAATCAGCGCCCTATAAATAGCTAAATAACAATTTGATCTTAATTTTTTTTGACGACATTGTTTTGGCCAATTTCAGTCAAGAGTACCTACAGCCTTGATCAAGTAGTTATTTTTTTAAGTGAAATAATTTATCTGGCTTTTTTTATGTCGAGAGTTTCTTTTCTGCAATTAAATAGCTATTGGAGCGGTACAGTCGACCTGTGGACTAACTCAAGTTATTTTTGAAATTTTTAATGGGTCCTTACAGCCCAGGTTCAAGTCAGACCGAAAAACCAAGTTCATATTCGTGATCAGCGCCCTTAGATTTATTGAAAAACATATGTTTTTTTTTTTTTTATGAAAACTTTTTTGGTCAATTTGGGTCAAGGGCGCCTACAGCCTTAATCGAACGGTCATTTCGTCAAATAAAACATTATTCTGGCTCAATTTAAGTCGAGAATTCGATTTAAGCAATAAAATCGCTATAAAAGTGATAGGGTCAAGCTGTAGTCTCGATTAAATATTTGACTTCACTTAAAATTAGCCCTCACGCCCAAAGCCTAAGTCCGCGGACAAAACCAACCTCATATTCGTAATCTACACCCCCAAATTGACCAAAAAAAATTAAGAAATCTCAAAAATAATTTTTTTCATTTTTAGGCCATTTTCATTCAAATTAGCCTATAGCCTTAATCGAAAGGTCATTTTGTAAAGTAAAACATTTTTCTGGCTCAATTTTAGTCGAGAATTCGAATTCTGCAATAAAATCGCTATTGGAGTGAAAGGGTCAAGCTGTAGACTCACTTGAATTTTAAAAATCACTTAAAATTAGCCTTTACGCCCTTAGCCTAAGTCTTACACAAAAACAACCTCATATTCGTAATCTACACCCTCGATTTAGTCAGAAAACTTCAAAAAATCCCAAAAATAACTAATTTCAATTTTAGGCCATTTTTATTCAAATTAGCCTACAGCCTCCGCCTTTCACTCCAATAGCGAGATAATAATTTGCGCCATCTCTACTATTGATTAGCTTCAAAATGAGCCCTCATACGTAATTTTAAAGTGAACGCTTCGATTTTAAGTTCACGCAGACACACAACTTTTTTTCGCATTTATATATAAGAGGATTAATTGTAAAAAAAATTAATTTTTCATAATATTTTTATTAAACAAAAAAAAATTCGCCCGATAAGGGGCTCGAACCCTTGGCCTTGAGATTAAAAGTCTCACGCTCTACCGACTGAGCTAACCGGGCCTTGTGTTCCTAAAATTAATTTTAAAATACTGTTCATTCTTTAAATTCACATTTTTCATTCTATAGATTAATATTATCCAAATGATGAAAATTTTTTTTTACTTTTATTTATCATTGTTTTTTAATTATTAATTCTTTAAAAAGTAATATATTTTTGGTTAAATTAAAGTCGTTTTTTATGGACAATTCTAAGTTTTTATCCAAGCATAACTTACATGGTAAATATCAATTTCTAATTGATTTAAACAAATGATAAATAGAAATTTTTAATTCGTTTTTAACAGTAGAAAATGAATTATTTTAAAGTAGCAAATTCTAAATATTATTAGAGATTTGTTGTGATGAGTCAAATTTCAGTTATAATTTCGTATTATCATGAGACGCAAGACTCGTAGTCAAGTCACGGGTCAGCCAACATTGACACCTGCAAAACCTTCCACTAGACATATTTCACGAGTTCCTGCTGTTGTTATAGTTTTTTTTCCAATAATTACATAGCTTAACCAAAATTTTAAAATTTTCACTTAAGCTTTCTACTTACATCATTTTTAATTTTAACAAATAGTTAAATATATCATTTGAATTTGATTCAATTCTGTTAATTTTAACATATGACTTAAAGTTTTAAAATTACAAAGATGCTAAAATCAAAAAAATCTAATCTTAAAAAAAATATTTTAATTGAACATATTATAAAAATAAGAAGATTGCCAAAAAAACAACTAAATATTTTTCAAAAATAAAGTGATCATTTAAGCGTAATGTATTAAAGATTAAAAAAGTTTAAATGTTTAATTGTTTTCCTAAAATTTGAAAATAAAAAGATAAGTCTTTAAAGTCAAACTTTATTTGATATAAGCACTGGTGGTTCAGTGGTAGAATGCTCGCCTGCCACGCGGGCGGCCCGGGTTCGATTCCCGGCCAGTGCATTTTTTTTTTAACATTAATTTTTTTTTAAATAAATTTTACTTTATTTTCAATAGTATCGGCATGAATAATCCTTTGAACAATAAAGAAAAACTAAATGCCAACAAGAGAATAATATCATAACTTCAATTAAAGCCTTTAGATTGTGTCTTAGACAAATAAATGCTAGTTTAGAATCTTCATCAACTTGAAGATCAGTAAAAAAACAAAAACAAATCGACAATGACCAACTAATGATAATCAGATATGTATCTAATGGGCAAAATGAAAATAATTTTACATTTTTACATTTTTATATTTTTAGATTTTTTGTGCAATATTTCAGAAAATTTTTAATTTTTATTTTGTTCACCAAATAATTAGAGAGAGTTTTTTTAATTTTCTGAAAAACTGCACAAAAAATCTAAAAATATGAAAATGTAAAAATTTAAAATCATTTTCACTTTGCCATCTAATTTAATAATTACATTTTATCTAATAAATTTTTACTTAATTTGTTTTTTATTATAAAATAAAATAGTTTACTATAAAAGTTATTTTTTATTGTATAGAAATATTTTATTTTTACTTAATGCTATTTCAAAATATTAGCAGTCATTTTTTTTTATTTTCGTTACCAAAATTCAATTAATAAATATTTCCATAAATAAATCAATGCTTATTTTTAGTTTTTTTAACATCGATTTTTCTTAATTTAAATTTGAAAACAATTATAGTTCTTGTAAAAAGATAACTTAGTAAAATCAAAAAAAAATAAAAAAATTTAAAATTTTTATTTTAAAATCTTGGCTCTAAATTTATGTAAACATCATCAATAGTGTGGAGAGTGAGCTCGGCTACTTTGACAACATCATTCAACTTTTTACTAGATTTAATTTTGAATCTTCTAACTAAACTTGTCAAAATTATCTTGAGTTCCATCATGGCAAACTTTTGGCCTATACAATTTCTTCTTCCTGCTGAAAAAGGAATATAGCAGTATGGATGTTTGTTTAGCTCACTTTCATTCAAAAATCGATCCGGATCGAATTTTTCCGGATTGGAAAAAAATCTTTCATCTCTGTGAATCGAGCAAACAGCAATTATAACTGGATCGTTTTTTTTAAATTTATGGCCTCCAATGACACAATCTTCAGTTATTGTTCGTCCAATATAAGGCACTGGTGGATACAAGCGCATTGACTCTTTAATTACACAATCCAAATATTTTAACCTTCGCAAATCGTTTGAAGTCAATTGTTTACTGCCATTTTCTGATAAAAAAAATTTTAATTTTAAATAAATCAATAATTAATTACCTAATTCTTTCTCGATTTCTCGATAAAGTTTTTCCTGGATTGTTGGATATTCGGCCAAAAGAAGAACGGTCCATGCTAAACCTGAAGCAGTTGTATCATGACCCTCGAACATAAACGTGTCCACTTCGTCTTGTATGTCCTGAAAAGTCAAATCTGAATCATTTCTCTTTGCTGCTAATAGTATGTCTAAAAAAGCAAATTTTCCCTTGGACTCGTAGCTTAAATCATCAAATTCAGCATCTCGCTTTTGAATAATATCCTTGGTAAAATTGTGTAGCACATCAAGACACTTTTTGAACTCTTTACCAGGCTCTGTCTTGTAATACACAAAGTCAGCCCAGTACCAGGGTGCATTGAACCTATCGTTCAATAATTTAGAAGCTCTATGAAAAAAAAATTCTTTAAATTATGCTAATTTTTTTTCAAATATTAAAAAAAAATTTTTTTAATTTATTATTACTTGTCGACACACCAAACATAATCTAAATTAGTACTTTTTTGAGACTCTAAATTTACACCCATAGCTGTTTCGCATATAATATCCAAAGTGCACAGCTTTGATTCTTTGAAAATTTCAATTTTCTTCTTGTCCTTAATTAATTTTTCAAATTTTTGAATCAATAAATCAGCGTGTTCATTCATTATCTCATTGAACTTTTCCAATATTTCGAAATGATAGGCTTTAGTGAGGAGTCTTCGCCTAGAATACCATTTATCACCCTCACTATGGAGAAATTAATAAAAACTAATCAAGTTAATTTAAAAAAAAAACCTAATCAAAAGACCAGAACCAAGCCAAGGATGAACTAAATTGTACTGCCATGATTTTTTTGTATGCTGAGAAGTTGTAAAGAAAGCATCAACAATATCACAGTGGTGAATGATAGCTATTGGAATAGTTCCTGAAATCAAACAGAATAAAAAAAGATTGAAAAGAGGTGGCCAAACAAACCGATCCATAAACACCAAAACGGTTCATTTTTGAATCCATCACTAAGCTCTAAGAAATAATCGTACAATTCTATGAATTATTAAGTGATAAGAATTTTTAATTAACAACAGTTGTTAATTATACCAGTTCTTTTTTTAGTGAGGTGAAATTTATGTCCGACAAAAGGAACGATTGGCAAATGTTTAAGGTCTTTTTTTCGACGAAAATCACCAATATAATTTAAAATAGTTTTGATAAATTTAAAAAAAAAAATTATAAATAAAGTGAATACTATTTGTGATGCCAACATTTTTAAAATTTTTTAATATATTCGAAACAGAACTTAATTTACAAGCTTTTAAATGCGAAGAAAAATGAATGTTAAACATGTAATCAATGCAAATGCAAAATGAAATAATAAATTATTCTAGAAAAAAAAAATTCGCCCGATAAGGGGCTCGAACCCTTGGCCTTGAGATTAAAAGTCTCACGCTCTACCGACTGAGCTAACCGGGCCTTGTATTCATAAAGCAATCAAAGTCTTAAATTTTTTTCATACAGATAAATAAAAATTGGATTTATAAAGAAATTAAATATTTTTCTTGAGAGGTTTTTTTGTCCACGAATTTAAAAATTTTTATTCTATTTTTTGAATTTTTTTTAAATTTGGAAAAAAATAAAACGAAGTTTTCTTAAAATTAAAAAGATAGATAAAAAAAAATTAAACTACAGTCAACCTTCGATAATCCGACCCATTTGGTTCGATAATTTGATGTCGGAATAATGAAAATGTTGGAAACTTGAAAGTCCGGATTTAATTTTTAACCCCAGTAAAATATTTTTGAAAAAATGTATTCAATAGCTAATTCTGATTGTTGATTGTTGATTGTTGAAGTATTTGAGATATCTAAAATCAATTTATTTAAAAGATTCATTTACTTGCAATCAAGTCACCATAAGAAATTTTCAAAAAGTTAAAGAAAATCATGGGTTATATATAATAAAAAAATATTTTATTGATTCCATCCCAATATTTAAAATAATCCATTTTCATACTTGAAATAATATAAAAATGTATTATCTTGATTAAAGAAACAAAAAATAGGCCTAGAACACCCGGTATTCCCAGGCGGTCACCCATCCAAGTACTAACCGGGCTCGACGTTGCTTAACTTCGGTGATCGGACGAGAACCGGTGCATTCAACGTGATATGGTCCTAGGCATTTTAAATGTGCTTTAAACTGAAACAAAAAAACAAAATTTTATAAATGAAAAAGATGTCTATTTTATTTTATACTAATATTATTGAATTAATCAAAAAAATCTTTTTTTATTTGAAGAAATTTTACTATTAATAAAATTTTATTTGTATGCATCAAATCACTTTTAAAAAAAAATCATTTAAGAAGTATGTATTCTTTTATTGAAGATTTTTACAAGTCACTACGATGAAGAGGGCATCAGTCATGAGCTAGTCTTTTTATTTATTAGACATGGTTCTACTGAAGCTGAGTTGTGGCTTTTATTAATAAATATAATGAAAATTTTAGATGTATTTTATTTTTTTTTCCATCAAAATTTTTAGATTTTGAAATTCTATCCTTTGTATTAATCAAATATGAATTTTAAATTGTTTTCTTTCTGAACCTGATATTTTAATTTGAAAAAAAAAATTCAAATTTATCTTCAAAAATTTTTTTAATATCATTAAATATTAAAACTCTTGATCAACAAATTTAATAAAATTAAAATTAAATTCCATTTTTGAAAGCTTTGTGAATTTTGAATATTAAAAATTAAATAATGCACCATTAAGTTTACGTCAGATTTATCAACTTTGATTGTAAAAACCTCCGTCAAAATTGATCCGATAAATAAAGTTGAGAGTTTTTTTAACCTAATCATTATAATTTATATTATCTGAGTTTAAATCTAAAAAATTAAAAATTAGAACGTCTAATGCTATGGTTTATGACTATAGGTTTTTTAGGGAAAAAAAAATAAAAAATTCTATTCTCAATGCTACACAAAATTTTAGATTTTCATATTTTGCAAAATTTTTACTTGTTTTATTTTGGATATTTGAACAATATTGATTAGAGATTAAAAAAAATTAAAAAATTTCATTTAAATTACTATTTAAAATTTAAAAATTTATTTTTGACTAAAATATTTTTATTTAATGTATTTTTTGTTCTAAATTAATTTGACAAAATTTTGTAAAAATTTTTCACAAACTTTTTTTGACTTTTATTTATTTATACCAAAAATCTTATGAAATTTATGTATATAACAATCCTTATCTAATTTCTTTAATAAATTACATAAAAAACTTAAGTTGATATTTACAATTCCGCAAAAGCTTTATCTTAAAATTTTTATTTTTTTTATTTAAATATAAAAATTTACTTATTTTACTACGAAATTTATTGCTATTTATTCTTGTTATTTTGATAAAATTAAAACTTCTTATTAGGTAGTTAGGTTTTTAAAAATTCTTTCACAAAAATTTTTTCAAAAATTAAAAAAATTGTCTCAGTCTAAATGATTAAAAAGCTTTAAAAAATGCACTGGCCGGGAATCGAAGCCGGGCCGCCCGCGTGGCAGGCGAGCATTCTACCACTGAACCACCAGTGCTTATTTTTACAAATTAATTCACTTTAAATTTAACTAAGTTCCCCTCGTAAATAATCAATTAATTTGCTAAAAATCTTTTGTTACACAAGCACTTGAACAATTTTTTTTCTCAATTTTATCTTTTTATTGATTTTGATTTTGAGCAAGTTATATAAAATGTCAGTCTTACACAAATAATCAAACGAATAAAATTTCCTCTCTTACTCTTAAGTAGATTTAATTTTTTAAATTTTAAATAAATTTTCTTACCATAAATATTCATTTATCATCCAAGATTTTTAATCAAATGGTATTAAATAAGCATATTATAAAATAATGGGAAATGTTGTTTTGATGACAAAGCAAATAAAACCTCTTTTATTTTTTCTAATAAGCCTTTTTTGAATTTTTTTTATTCGGTTATTTTACTTGGATATATTTTAACAAAATTATTTAACTGATAATACATAAGAATTAGCCACAAAAATATTTATCTATTAGTTAAACAAAAAGCATTATCTTGCTTTTACATGCTTTTCTAAAATTAAATGCTCTTATTTCTTATCATGGTTGTAAAAATTAATCCGTCATTTTTATTTAATAGCTATGACAATAATCAAAAAATTTATCAGACATTATAAATACAAGAGCTAATTTAATAAATTAAAGTCATTTTAGATCGAATGAATTCAGTTTCAATTGAAGAAGGTCCGCAAAAGGACTCTGCTTTTAAAGCCTGGTATTATAGACACAAAGTTTTAGTGCTAGTTTTGGGATCTACATTTGTTGTGCTGGCAACCATAGGCATTGTCCTAGGAGTTGTCTTGGGATCAACCGAAAGTAAAGATGAAGAAAAAATAATTCCAGTGGAAAAAAATCTCAGAATCGATTGTGTGCCGTGGCTCAAAGGAGAAATAAATTCCCAACTTGTTAAACAAGAGTGTGATAAATTGGACTATTGTGGATATGAATCGATTGATAACAATCAAGATGTGCCTTCATGCTTTTATCTCAAAGAAAAACTATCGTTTAATGTTGGCACTAAAGAAGAGACTCCACTTGGACTGACGTACACAATTCAGCTTAGAAACTCTCAGCAAAATAATAAAAATCTTAAATTAATATTTGAATTTTTGGATGACTATGCTTTGAGGTTTAAAGTAATTAAATTGAAAAAAAAAATTTTCATTAGATAAAATTTTAATTTTTAAAAAAGATTGAAAATGCTGATTTAAGAGAATACGAAGTTCCAATTGAGATAAACAAGCCAAATCGAAAAGCTAAAGATCCAAGATATGAAGTACATGTAGATGAAAATGATTTTAATTTTAAAATAATAAGAAAAAGTACTGGCACTGTTCTGTAAGATAGATATTTTTTTCTTTGACAGGAATAAATTATTATTTAAATCCAAATAATAAATAAAAGGTGGGATTCTAGTTTGGGCCCAATAATATTCGATAAGCTGCACAAACAAATAAGCACCAAATTGCCGTCGGCAAACGTGTATGGTTTTGGCGAAAATCGTCATGAAAGTTTTAAGCACAATTTGAACTTTCAAAATTGGCCTATATGGGGCAGAGATGAAGCACCAGAAAATGTAAATATTTTTCAAAACAATTTTAATAAATAAAATTTGAAAAATAATCGAAAAAAATTAAGTATAATCAAGGTAATTTGTATTCGAATCAACCCTTTTATACTTGCATGGAAAATGATGGTAAAAGCCATGGTGTAGCATTGGTTAACTCAAACGCTCTAGATTACGAATTTACCCCCGCTCCGGGTCTAACTTATCGAGCCACTGGTGGCATATTGGACTTTTATATGTTCTTTGGTCCCGAGCCTGAAAATGTTGTTCAACAATTTACTCAAGTATTTTTTCAATTCTTTTACCTAAACAAAAAAAAAAAGAAAAATTTATTTTCCAAAGTATTTTGGAAGAACTTTTTTTCCACCTTACTGGGCATTGGGCTTTCAAATATCTCGCTACGGATATTTAGATCTTGAAGACATGAAAAAAGTATTAGAACGTTTTGATAAACATGGAATTCCGCTTGATACCCAAGTAGCCGACATCGATCATTTTGAAAAACGCAAAGACTTTACAATTGATCAAGAAAAATGGAAAGGTTTACCAGAATATTTTGACTATTTGCATAGTAGAGGCATGAAAACTGTTCTTTTGCTCGATCCAGCTCTTGTCGTGAATGAAACAAATTACTGGCCATACACAACTGGTATAGAAAATAATGTGTTTATCAATTGGCCTAAGGGACAAAGTCCAGATAGTGCTGAGACTGGTAGTGACATAATGCTTGGTTATGTAATAAATAGTTTTTTTTTTAAAAAAATTTTATTAAATTTTAAAATTAAGTGCTGGCCTCCAGCTAAAGTTGCTTATCCAGATTTCATGAGGAAATCGACCCAGGACTGGTGGGTTACATCGATTTTACGACATCATAAAACTCTAAAATTCGATGGACTTTGGATTGTAAATTTTAAAAATTTTATTTAAATAAAAAGACTATTAAAATTTTTTCTTTAATAGGATATGAATGAGCCGGCCGTTTTTGGTACAAATGATGAAAGACCATTTAATTGGCCAGTCGATAGCAAGCCATATTGGTCATTGAAGTGTCCAGATGATGAGTATGAAACTGTTAAAACAAAGTCTTCATATTTGTACGGAAAAGACACTAAGTTGTCGCAAAAGACCCTATGTATGGTGGGTCTGCACGGCGAAAACAATGAGTACAAGCATTATGATGTTCATAATTTGTATGGATATTATGAGAGTATACCAACATACGAGGCAGCTCGAAAGCTTGAGAATAAAGGAAGAGGATTTGTAATCACCAGGTCAACATTTTTGGGTGGTGGAAAATACAGTGGTCATTGGACCGGAGTATTTTATTTTTCTTTGATTAAATACATAGTTTGTAAAAACGCTTAAATTAAAGGACAATCATTCTCTATGGAGACACTTATATTATTCAATAATTGGAATGTTTGAATTTAATTTGTTTGGAATTTCATATGTAGGTGCTGATATATGCGGTTTTTGGCTGAATGCAACTAGTGAAATGTGTGCTCGTTGGTCTTCTTTGGGTGCATTTTATCCATTTTCCAGAAATCACAACAATGAATTCAACATACATCAAGATCCGGTATTTTTTATTTTATTTTATCAAAAATAGTCTTTAATAATTACTAAAAAATACTATTTGGATTTTAAAATTACAAAATTTTTATCTATTAGATCACTTTTATGATAATTATATTAAAACAAAAATTTATTTATATTTTAAAAATGACAAAGCTATAAATCAAAAGAAAATTTTATTTTGATCATAATAAGCAAATATTGATTTTAGTAAAAGTTATGAAATATTTCAAAAATGGGTGGTATTTAATCGATCTCTAGAATTACTTAAATGATCTCCAAAATAAATCCCTATAATTAATTATTTGATACCTTAAATTAATTATTTGTTAACACATATTAATATTTATGATAT
>PJRA01000313.1:806510-865975 GCA_016987375.1 Brachionus koreanus | reverse complement strand
AATATAAACATTAAATTCCCTTTAAAAAATTTAATAAGTAAAATATGAATTCCTTAAGTGATGAATTCCAGTTAAGTAAGATCAACAATATGAATATCAAGATTCTTTATCAGAAAGTGATATTAATGAAGCTACAGAATTAAGAAAGAAGAAAAATTGGAAGAATTTTTCATAAGAAAAAAAGATGAAATTGAAATAGTTGATTCTCAGTTGCAAAAAAAAGTCAACAAGGGTCGTCCGAGCAAAAAACAAAGAGTTGAAACGATTGAAAAGGATACTTTTAATGAAGTTGATAAGGTACCTCAAGTCACTAAAAGAAGAAGTCGCCCCAAAAAAAATTAAAAAATTTTCTTACTTTTATTTTTTTATCTTAATAAAATAAAATTTAAAAAAATAAAATTTGGAGTTCAAATCATTAATTTCTGCTATCATTTTTATTAAATTAGGAGATCATTTTAATTATTTTTTAGGAGATCATTTAAGTAATTATAGAGATCGTTTAAATATATCCCTTTCAAAAATTCTAATATTTTTAATTATTTTATAAAGCTGATTTTGGATAGTTTTATGTTTATAAGAAAAAATTTAAGAAAGTAGACTAAAAGACTGAAAATAAAATTAAAGAACAATTCTCAAAAAAAGCTTCATGGCCTCTTTATAAAGATTAGAATTCAAACTATACACTTTAAGCTTCTAATTCAAAATTACTTTTTGGTTTATTTTGCCTAAAAAATTAATTTTTTTTCTAAAATTTAGTATTTTTTAGTAGATTGGTAAATAAAATTAAAAAAAGTGTGGAATTTTCTATGCTGTTTAAATAATAAATGGTGCTTGTTGCAACTTTAGGAGTATTTATTTAAAATTGGGAGTAATAACATAACATGCTATTTTTATTTGATTGCAAGTAAACATCAATAAATAAATGAAATACAAATATTCATATTACTTGCATGAAAAACGATTAGTTTTGATAAATTTTAAATTTTTATTTTGGGAAAATTAATTTTTTTTTTACTATGAAACATATTATTGCCAGGACATTTCAAAAATTCTGATCAAATTTCATTTTTCAAATTTGATCATGAATTTTTAAATGCGCTTTTAAATTTTATCGCAGGTTTTTTAAACGGTTGAAAAAGGATTCTAATTTTTAAAGAATGCATTGAAATTTATTTGCGCATAGAGAATTTTTAGATTAATTACCTTGGGAAATGAAATTTGATCAAAATTTTTACTTGGCCTTTTTAAATGCTATAAAAGATAAAATATTAGTTTTTCATTTAAACTGAAATTTTGTTTAATGGAATTCATTTGCAAATAAAACAAAAAATTGCTTTGTTTTGCGTTGATCAAAAAGGTGCAGCAAAGTATTTTGTAATTTGTTATTTTATTTTAGTAAATTTTAATTTATCAAAAAAGGAAGTATCTCACAATAACCTGAAATTTGATGATTACTTAAAGTAAAAAAGGACGCAGGTTTCTAAAGCCCCAATTTTAAATAAATGTCCCAAAAGACAAATAAAAATTTTTGCAAAAACAAAAAAATAAATTTCAAATTTTTTTTATTAACTTATTTAACATAGAGATAATTTTTTTTTGTCATATATAAAATAGAAGTATCAGTTGAGAAAAATAGCATTTATCATATTTGATGTTTAATCGAATTTTGAATAAAAACGTCAGATATTTAATAGAACTAATAAAAAAATTTGATAAAATTATGTAAAAAATTTAAAAAAGTGGTTAATCCTTTTTGAAATGCTGTTGCAAATAGAAAGTTAATTATGATATATAAATCTAAATGTCATTAAAGTCAGAAGTTTTTTTAAAAAAAATTTTTTTCATTCATTTCATTAAGACATGTCATAAAAGTTGAATTCAAATTTAAAAATCAGTGTTCATTTTTTCCTGACATGTCATCATTTAACTTAGTAAAATGTCAGTAAATTCGGATAATTACGCTATATGTAATAAAAGTTATTTAAAAATTAATTTGGCTCAATGTGATTTTGAATTTCACAAAATCATGTACTCAAAAAATTTTCTTTATCTATGTTAAATGTTAAATACTTCTTGTTTGTTATAGAAAACATTTTAAAGTTTGAAATAAAATCACACAACTATTACTGAATAAATGAAACAGATGAATTCCCAAAAACGATTTTTGTTAAAAAAGATATTCACTTTAAGATTTCAAAAATTCAGTGACCATTCTTTATAATACAAAAAAAATTAAAAAAAAAAAAAAACAGCATTTTTTTAAATTTTTAAATATTCTGAAATTTAAAATAAAATTTTTATTTGACTAAGTGATTTATTTATTTAAAGGGTGCCTTCGCAACTGACGAAGTTGTTCGTTCTGCCAAAAACGCGTTGATTATTCGATACGAAATATTGCCTTACTATTACACACTTTTTTATAAATCCCATACCAAAGGCAATACGGTGATACGACCTTTGTTTCACGAATATCCTCATGACAACAAAACTTACTCAATTGATAAGCAATTTTTGGTCGGTCCAGCCTTTTTGGTTACACCAGTAATTGAAGAAAAAAAAACATCTGTATCTGGTTATTTTCCAGCTGATAATTGGTACGAATACAGAACTGGTAAACAAGTAGGATCTCACGATGCAGGAAAGAATCTCGAATTGGAAGCTCCTATTGATTTTATTCCTTTGCATGTTCGAGGTGGATTCATTTTGCCGACTCAAAAATGGGATTTGACCACAGAAAAAAGTCGCCAAAATCCATTTGGATTGATTGTTGCTCCAAATTCGGACGGTGAGGCACAGGGTGATCTGTTTTATGATGATGGTTATGCTGACGTGTCCCAAAATAAATTCTACTACTCGACTTTTTCTCTGCGAGATTCTACAATTAAATACAATGTAGAAGTGAACAACTACGATGAAATGAAAAATTTGCTTTTGGACAATATTAGAATATTTGTCCGAGCACCAAGTGGAGTCAAATTTGTTTTGAATAATCAAGTGTTAACTGAAGATAAAATAGAAATTGAGTCAGATCAAGTTTTGTTGAAAAATTTGAACATTAAAATGACAGATTCGTTTGAATTAGAATGGACAGATGAAAGCTATGTGACAAATAATCTAGCAAATGAATCAATAATTGATTGCTTGCAAAACAACGAACAAAATTGCAGAAACAAAGGATGTGATTATGATGCGAATGCGGTCGGTGTGCCAAAATGCTCGATACCTAAAGACAAAAGTGGATATTATGTAGCAAAAACAGGCTCAGATTCATCTGATTATGAGCTAACTAAAGCCGACGGATTTTCTCTTTTTGAAAAGGATGTTACTAATTTGAATGTGAAAGTTGAACATGGTAGTATTATTGGTACGAATGGGAAGAGATATACTAGATTAAAGGTAAGCAATTAAATATTAGTTTTTTAAAATTTTAAAAATTTTATTTTTGAATTTTTTTTGACAAAAAAAATGTTTATTTGAAGTTAAGCCATTTGCATTTCAATACAAAAAATAATGACTTTAATTTTATTCTTCTTTCATGCCCCAATTCATAATCCGTAGTATTTCAAATTTTAATATTTTTAATGCTTAAACCGAGATAGCTTGAATTTCAAAGAAATTAAATAAAATTTAATTAAGATAAGTTTATTATTTTTTTTTTAAATTAAATAAGTTTATTTCCACCTCAATTTTAAGCTTTTGGTGGAAACAAAAATATTTTTAAATAACAAGTATAATTTCTTCTCTCACCGTTTTTTCTCATTTTAGTAGCAGCTTGTCTTCATTTCAATTCTTTTATTAATCTTTCATCATTATTTAATGCTTCTTATTATATTATTTTCTTGTTCCTGTAATTCATCCTATGGAGCTAATAAAATTTTGGATTGCTCTAAAAAAAAAGACCGCTAATTTCTTATTTTCAAGGAAATGTGGTAAATTACGAAATATTATTCACTGACACTATGGGCAATGTGAAATTCCATACAAAATTCTGCAAAATCTCTGCAAATTGATTGCGATTTATTTTCAATATCATTAAAGTGAGTGAAATTTTGCAGAGATTTTGCAGACTTCGGCAGTAGGTGAAACAACAGTTGTTTCACTTTGTTTCAACAGCAGAACAAATTTTGGCTTTTAGAACAAAAGTTATAGAGTTTTTTAATTTTTGTATTGAAAATTTGTATGGAATTTCACATTGCCGACACTATGGATCTTAAAAAAAATTAATTTGTTAAAAATGATTAAATTTATTTGCATTTAAGAGCCAAATTTTAAGTAATAAATAATAACTTTTGAATGCTTAAAACAAAGTTGAATAAAAGACTTATTATATATTACTAGGTATTTTCAAACTCTTCAAATTTACAACCTATTTTTTTAAATTGATTCCAAGTTAAAATTTATTTTTATTTATCCAAAAAATTGATTAATTCTTGAAAAAATTTAGCGAATTTTGGTTAAAAAAATATTTAAAATTTTTAAAATTGAATATTTAAAAAATATTCAGAAAAAATTCTTAAAAATACAAGAACTTAGAAAGAAAGAAAAACAGCAGTTTAATTTTTATTTTTTTTTGCCTAGCATAGACTCTTTTATGAATTGTTTTTTCACTCTCACCTCTTAATACATAAATTTCATCTAACAAAATTTTGATAATAATTCAGTCAACATCCTAACGTTTGTTATTTTTTTCCAATTTTACATGAATTTAAATTAGAATTTTTTTTTTTTTAATAATTTTTCATTTTTATTGACAATAGATTTTAATTTAGTTTAGGTTATTGAATAAATATAAATGGCACAGTCAGTGACATACACCGTTTTTTTACAGTACTATGTCTGTGAAATACTTTTTTTTTTATTATGATTTTCATGAAGTAATCGGTAATTTTCCGGTCAAAACCGGTCACAACTTGAAATTGAATGTATGCCATATTATTACTTGATGTCTTGAAAAATTCATCAACCAGAACTTAATAAAATTCATATTACCTTATTTGGCAATTTATAGATCTGTGATCAAGTCTTTTGACTTGACTTTTAAAAGACTTTAAAACGACTTTTTTTTTTTGACTTTTGCACAAGTCTGATAACAATCTTTCTTTTGTCCAATATTACAATACATACATTTTATGTGAACAAAAAATTTATTAATATTTTTTCAGATTTATAACAAAGCTGATCTGAAAAGATACGAAGTTCCAATACCAATTAATACAAAACAAGATAATCAACCAAATTTAAATGTAAAAATTGAAAATTCTTCTAATTCAAAAGCCTATTTTGAAATCAGCAACCAAAATGGCAAAGTTTTGTAAGAAAATAATAAAATAATTTTTCAAAACTAGAAAATTTTCTCTTTATAAAATAAAGATTTGACACAAAGGGTACCGAACACGGTTTTATATACAGCGATCAATTTTTGCAAATTGTGATGAATTTGCGCGATTTTAAGAATTTGTACGGAATGGGCGAAAATACACACTTTTCATTTAAGCATAAATTTAGTTATAGAAGTTGGTGGGGCGTATTTGGACGCGATCAACCACCTGGAGGAAAAACTGTAAACTTGTACGGTTCACATCCATTCTTTATGGGTGTTGATGAAATAACTGGCCGCGCTTTTGGAACTTTGATTTTAAACAGCAACGCCCAAGAGTATGGATTATTACCATCTAGCTCAATCTCCTATCGCACCATTGGCGGAATATTGGATTTTTACATCATGGAAGAATCTAACCCTGAGTCTTTAATCCAGGCGTATTCGTCTCTAATCGGCAAACCATATATGCCTCCATACTGGTCTCTCGGCTTCCAACTTTGCCGATATGGATACAATTCTTTGGAAAATTTGAAAGCGGCTGCTGAAAGAACAATTGAGGCTAAAATTCCATATGACATTCAATACGCTGTAAGCTGGATTTTAAATCTTAAAATATCTATCGAAACTTATCTCAATTTTTATACTAACTTTTATCTTATTACCATTTCAATTATTTGAATAATTAATTTTTTTTCCTCTAGGATATTGACCATTTCCGAAAACAACTTGACTTTACATATGATACAGAAAAATTTAAAGGCCTGCCAGATTATATTAAAAACTTGCGCAGTCGTGGTGTTAGATTCATAATTATTCTGGATCCGGCTATCGATATGGAAGAGCCGAATTACAGTACCTATTTAGAGGGAAAGAAAAAAGATATTTATATAAAGTGGCCTGAAGATCAAAATCCGCAAAAAAATGAAACAATTGACAACAAAAATGAATATATGGTTGGTTATGTTTGGCCAGAAGGCAAGACTGTTTTCCCGGATTTTTTCCGCAATAATACAAAACAATGGTGGATGGACGAGATAGACAAGCACTATAAAAATGTGCTCACTTTTGATGGTCTTTGGATTGATATGAACGAACCAGCTAATTTTGACACTAACAAACCTAAGCCTTGGAATTGGCCTTCTAACCGACCTGATTGGAATTTGATTTGCCCTCATAATAACTACGATGATCCACCTTATGTTCCTATAATAGCTTCTCATTACAGTAATGAAACCAGAATATCAGACAAAACTTTGTGCATGAGAGGTGTACAGGGACAAAATAATGAGTTTATTCATTATGATGTACACAATTTGTACGGATGGAGTCAAACTGAACCAACTTTAAAGTAAGTATTTAATTTATAAAAATAGATAGTAGTTAAAATTATCAGATTAAGGTGCAATAAATAAATTTTAATTATTTGGTCTCATTTTCAGACTGAAAAATTAACTATAATTATTTATACAAATTTTAAGTCACATCGGAAATTATATTATTTTTAAAAAAAAAAAGGATTAATATTATTATTGTTACTAATATTATGATGAGTCATAAAATTTTTAAAATTAGATATTTTTGATTTTAGCTACTTTGTATTTCTAGAACCAAGCTTGTTTTTAAGTCACAAGTCTTTAGTCAAGTCAAATCAATGACTTAAGTTTTTTTTTGTAAATCATAACTTTGACTTAAAACAGTTACCTATAAACAAGTCTGACTTGAAAAAGAGATATTTCGGCCTTGGTCAAAAAGTACAGTAGTAATGCTTAGTGCAAAAACTAAATTATTTAATCAAATTTAACTTTTTTTGCTGAAAAATTGACGTTTTTTCTTTGAATTTAAAAAAAAAAAATGTTAATTCAAGTCATAGGTTTCACTCAAATTTTTGTGACTTAGACGTTCTTGAAATTTTGGTACTGTAAAGTCATTATTGGAAAAAATATCTGTCAGCAACAGCAGTAACTCGTTAAATATGCCTAGTGGAATGTGAAAATGTACTTAAAAAATAAGGGTTTAAAAATTTTTTTATTTAAAAGCAATTTGGTTAAAAAATCTAACAGAAGTTGTCCAGTTGTTTTTCATGATTTGACAATTTTCGATATACAATGACGCTTTGAAATTTTTAGAAACTACTTAATTAAAATACTGATTTTTCAGACGAATAATTACTTGGATGAACTAGATCTTTTTTCGAAATTATGATAATAGAAATCAAGCTTTAGACCCATCTTAACAAGCTGAGCCAGTACTGAAAAGTGGACGCTTAGATAAAATTGTGATATTGTGTGCTTGATGGAATTTTCTAAGGGTGATATACTGTGAACTGGCTTCAGACAATTGTGCTATAAATGCATATTTACATGTTTGCTTTACTCCAATAAAAATATCTTATTTTTTTGAACAGAAAGACAGGCTTGTTTTTTCAAAATAACGCTAGGCCTCAACCATCTAGAAGAAAAATGGCAAAATTAGAAGAGCTGGAAGAGATCGAACTTCTACCTCATCCATTATGTAGCTCAGATCTTTCTCTTAATCTTTATTAACCAATACCAAATTGAAGAGGGATATCGAGAGTTTTTTTGGATCCAAAAGCCATGGTACAAGAGTAGAGTCGAGCTACTTGCTGATAGATGGCTAAAGAGGTTGTCCCTAAAAAACGAGTTTTAACGTAGTTATTTAATTAATACAAAAAAAATATATGTACAGATTTTTTAAAATTTTTATAAGTTCATACAAGATTTTGAACAATACCATATACCAGTTTCGTTAACAATTTTTCTTAGATTTGGTTTTATGCATCTTAAATGTAATAAAATTTTGTAAACAATTCCAGGAGAAAGAGGAGAAGTTTGATTAAGATAAAGGATTTGACTAGCTTCATCGGTCTCAATCGGGTCATTCATTTTTATCAAAAAGTTTTTTATTTAATTTTAAAAAGATGAGATTCTTATAAATTAAAAACAACAAATTTAAGTTTACGTCAAAGGATCAAGTTTTTAAAAATTGTTCAAGTTAAATTTTAGGTGTATGATAAGACTTAATTTTTATCTTAAGTTATTTAAAAAAAAAAATTAAATTTTTCCAGAAAATTTCATTTTAATTCATTTAATATTTCGCAAGATTATAAATTGAAATTTCAAAAAATGTAAAAAAGCAAAATTTTGCTATTTGTTATAAATAGATTATTTACATTGCAGCAATAAGAAGTTTTTCCGCATTTTAGAAAATTGTTTTCCGCATCCGCTTTTTTGTATGGCAAATTTTCGGACCAATTTCCGTTCCGCATCCGCTTACGCAGTTTAGGGACAACCGGCTAAAGACTGTAGAACATTATGATTTTTATTTTATATTCTATTTTTTACAGAAAAATCAAAAATTATTTGACTCACCCAAATATATAAAATATAATTTTGAAACAAAAAAAATAAATAAGAAAATACCCTTATTTATATCTGAATTTGATATTATAAATATAAATATAAAAATATCTTTTTTTAGTGCATTAAGACACACATTGAACAAGCGTTCAATTGTAATTACAAGATCAACATATCCATCTTCAGGCAAATATGCAGGACATTGGCTAGGAGACAACAATTCACAATGGCCCCATCTTAAATTTAACATTATTGGTTTGTTAGAGTTCAATCTATTCGGCATACCATACATTGGTGCGGATATATGCGGTTTTTTTAGTGATGCCACACCAGAAATGTGTACTAGATGGATGCAAATTGGTGCGTTTAACACATTCTATAGAAACCATAATGGATTTGACGGAATAGATCAGGACCCTGCAGCTTTGGGCAAAGATGTTGCTGATACTAGCCGTAGGATAACCGAAATTCGATATTCGTTATTACCCACACTATACACACAATTCTATCATGTGAACAAAAACGGAGGAAGTGTGATCCGATCATTAATGCATGAATTTCCTACAGACAAAAGAACTATGGACATTGATCGACAATTTATGTGGGGTTCATATCTTTTGATTAGCCCGGTATTGGATAAAAATACTCGAACAGTTTTTGCCTACTTTCCAAATACAAGATGGTTTGATTTCTACACTGGCAAAGAGATAGAGTCAACAGGTAGAGTTCATGAGATAGATGCTCCACTTGATCATTTGCCATTGCATATCAGAGGAGGAAGCATTATAGTTACACAAGAATCAGCTGTTAACACTGACTTAAGTCGTAAAAACCCATTCGGATTAATAATAGCCCCGCTAAAATTAGATGAGACAATAAAAACTGATTTATATTGGGATGAAGGAGATATTATTGATCCAACTGGAAAAATGACAATCATTGATTTCGAATTCACTGCTGTATATTTAAGTTATTTTAATTTTTTAAATTAAATCTAATTTATTTATTTAGATGACAAACAGAAATTTATTGAAAATAAGTGCTAGAGAAAAAGGCTATCCACTATTGGACTCAAATAATTTAACAACTGTTCGTCTTTTGGGTGTTGATCAGAATGTCAAATCAATTACTGTTAATGGTGCTATACACAACGAATATGAACATGATTCACAAACTAAAGAGTTGTTAATTAAAAATTTGAAAGTTAAATTAGATTCAGATAATTCTAATGAAATTGAAATTAATTTAAATTAATCGTAAAAATTATATAAACAATGTTTAAATAAATAAAAATTCAATTTTTAAAAAAAATTATTTTTGCCAAAATTATTTAAGGCTATTTTCATTTTTTGATCAAATTTGAAGAAAAAATCAAATTTAACGATTCGAATATTTTGGACACATTTTTTAACTTTCTGTCCTTAATAGAAATGAGCATAGATCAAAAATTTAAATTCAATATTCTTGATTCTGAATGAAAATTTAGAAAAAATTAGAAAGAAACCCAATAGCTATTATTTTATCGCATAAGACTTTGTTGTCAAAACATAGTCGCTATATAAAACAAAACACAACATCACTACGGTAGTGATGTTGTGTTTTGTTTTATATCATTCATATAGGGGATTTTTTTCAATTCGACAATTTGATTTTTTTATTCCAAGTCAAAGACCAACATATATAAGCATGTTTATTTTTTAGAATCTTTTGTTCTAAAAAATTGATTTTTATTTAAACTATTAGGAATTTGTCATTAGGAAAAAAGAAAGGCTTAAAAATAAAATAAAAGAATTTGATTCCTAAAATTTAACTCTGCGCTTTAAATCGAATCTTGTATTTTTTATTTTCTCAGAAAACAAAAAAAAACATGTTTTTTTTTGGCATTTCTGAGGTCAAAAAAAATTTTTCGGTCTAAAAGTATATAAGTTTACTATTCAGTCCAAAAAACAGGATGCAATCTCTAATCCTCAATAACAATTGCCAATTGCTTGAACTATTTGTGGGTTCTAATTCAAATATATATCTTTTAAGAAATAAACAAGGATACATCATAAAAGATTTTTTCCAAAAAGAAAACAAACATGATTTAATGAAAGACCCTGATTAACAATAAAACACTTAAAAAAAAAATTTCAATTTAGCCTTAAAAACTATCATTTGTCATTTGAAAAAAATTATCCAACAAAATATCCAAAAAAATTTTTGCTTTTTTTTAAATTTTATAGTCATATTTTATTGAAAACCGGTAAAAAGTGTTTTTAATTAAAAATTGGTAATTTTAATTTTTTGGTATGTGTGCCATGCAAGCAGAGGATAGAGGATTCAAAACCCGTTGAGGGTGGAAAAAAATCATCAAAATATCATGTTTCGACAGGGTAATAATTGCAGTGTAAATGATCATCTAGATGCAGAAACCTCCGTATCAGATTGGAGCCGTTGCTCAAAGAGCTAGTAATAGACAATGAACTTATTTATCAAAAACGAACGCTAAGAGAAACATAAATAAATTATTTTTCGCTAATTATTAATCAATTTTCTTAAATTTTAAAATAGTATTAAATTCTTTGAAATACTTGGTTCTTTTTTCTATCTTTATTTATGGTTCTCTTGGATTCTTTTTTTAAAAAAGTATTAAATTATTAAAATTACTGTTTCAAAATACTAAAAAAAAATAAAAAGAACCTGAACCCAACCCCTAACCATAAAACTGATAGAACCCAAAAAAAATCCTGAAAGGATCTTTAATTTATGATACTAATTGAAGAACTTACAAAATAAAAAAAAACAACAGAACCTGAAAGAACCTTAAATTACTGTTTCAAATACTAAAAAATAAAATACAAAAAAAAACTAAAAAGAACCTGAAATAGTTAAAAGAACCAAAAATTTTTTATTTAAGAGAATTTTTTTTTCTCATTGTCAATGCATGCAAAAAGCTACTAGAAACAGAGATTACCTCCTCTCCATTATCCGCGAGGATAGAAAAAGGGATAATTATTAATAATAGCTAGTATTCTATGGTCAAATTTTGTTAATCTAAAATGACAAAGCAGGAAGACTAGCGTAGTCCCGCTATAGTACACTTTTCATTTTTTTGTTTCTACCGACAATGTCCAGTCTGTTTTTGAACAGGTTGGTCGAACTTGCTGTGACAACCGACGTTGGCAACACATTCCATTTGTTCACTCCTTGGTTTGATAGAAAGTTTCGCGTTGCTTTACATTTTGTTGATGCTTTACAAGTTTCGTTGTTCGTCTTTATACTTGTTCAAGTCTATTTAATTTTATTAATTAGGATATCTATCTTTAAATAAGGATCCAGGCAGGTGCACAGTATTAATTTTAATTTTAACATGAAAATACATTTGTTTGTAAACTATAATAATTTCACAGATATTTTAAATTATTAAATTTTAATTTTTTAATATTTTTGCAATAAAATATTTAAAAATATAACGAAAAACTATTTGAATAATTTATTAATTTAAAATGGACGGAAATTTTATTAAAGTCAATGTCATAAGTTATCTAAATTACAGTTATTCTTACATAAATTATCACTTAAAACAAATAGCACAAAATTTAAATATTTTTTAAATTAAATTTAATAATGTTTATTAAACGTTTGTTCGATGATTAAATATGGTTGTTAATTGTAAAAGAACCAACGAGTATATCAAAAAGAAACAACAATGCACACGTAAACAATTCAAAAATCAAAAAAAAAAAAGCAAAACAATTTAAATAAATAACAAAGTGACTTAAAGAATTGGAAATTATAAAAAAAAAAGCTCATCGCAGCTAGCTAATGATACGGTGGTCTATTATAATTATTGCCATTTGTAAAATTTTGATTTTGACCTAGTTGATTAAAATTTGAGAAAGTGTTTCCTCGTCTAAGTCCACCCCTCATCCTTTCAAAGAAAAAAAGTTATTTTAATTTTTTTTTAAAACTATTCTGTTTTTACATGTGCAAGGAATGAGCTGGATTATTGCCTCGATTTTGCATTGATGGCGCAAATCGGAAGTTATTGTTATAGATTTGGTTTTGCATTGGGTGAATCTGTTGATGATGCATTTGTCCAGGAGATAGCTGAGAAATATTCTCTCCTGTGTAAACACTATTCAATTCATGACTTCCGGCATAGTTAAATCTACTCATATCATTATTGTTATTATACTGGGAACTAAATTAAAACAAAATATTAGTTTTTCTTAAATTTTTTTGTAGATTTGAAAAAAAATTTTTTAAATTTTTCACTAAATATCATTGAAAAAAATCGAATTTTTATATTTTTAATGAAATAAAATCTTCTTATTTTTTTAAAACATCTCTGTTGTTTAAAAAGAATTAATTAAATAAAAAATTACATTTGGTTCAAATTGTATTGATTTTGGACAGTTTGTATTTTGACAAGAGATTGATTGATGTATTGAGTTGAGCTTGGTTGATTTGCAGTAACCAAAGGTGATTTCATATTTACAGATAAAGTGTTCAAATTTTTAACTTGTGGACTAATTGAACTAAAACTTTTACTCTCAAAGCTATCATTTGTTTTAACAGTCAATTCCTCGTAATTAATATCAGCTGAATTGTTGTGACTGAGCTGGCTATCATTAATATTTATTGGAGGATCAGCAGTCGAGTTGTTAAGCTGTTTCTGTTGCTGTTCAATTCGATAAAAGTCGTCCACATGCAAAGAAGGAGGCCGGCTGGTGTTTTGAGGCCGAGACCTGAACGAATCGGTTCTTATAAGACTGGAGTTTTGCGACCCTAAATGAGAAATAACCGGAACGCTAGTTGAACTAGGTATGGGTCTGCTGTTAGAGTTGCTGTGCCCGCCTCTCATGGGCGCCTTGTATCTAATACCTGTTCTAGTGTTGATCATATCCGGACTCTTTGACTTGACTACCTTTTCGTCAAACTCCTCTGTGGGCTGGCACTGGAAACTCACCTCTTCTGAATTAGACCTTAATTTTTTAAACAATTCTTTGTCATGCATTAGCAGCTCTTCGTTTAGCTTGTCCATTTCAAGTTCCAAATCCACAATATGCTCGAGCTCATCGACACACTCGGCCTCTAATTTTGTTTCACCAAAAAAAGCTAAAATTTTACAATCCAATTCATTCAAATATTTTATAAAACTACTAGATTGATTGATAATTGTTTTAAATTTTTTTTTACACTCATCATCTTTGAGTTTAAAATGAAAATTTTCTAAGCTTTTGTCCAAATTTATAATGCAATGCAACAGACTGCCATTTAAAGAGCTAGAAGACATTGAAATGGAATCGATGAGACTGTCATTGGAATTTTTCTCACTCCAATTGAATAGAGTCCACAACTTTTGCCTATTGCCGCTTTCCATCACCGTCACAATCAACACCTTCATGTACACATAAAAGCTATTCATCATTTTAACAACTTCATTGAAACCCAAATCTTTTATTCTGGCAGCCAGTTCGTTTATAAAATTAATCAAATAATTTAGATTATTAAAATGACACTTTATTATTTCTTGTTTATTTGGAAGGTGAATTAGACACCTAAGACATTTAATGTCTACTTGCGGATGGCTAATCCGGCTCATGCCCAAGTGATCGACCAATATTTTGGCAACAAATGATTGATCTAAAGTATCAATGAACAAGTAGATTAGGTCCAGAATGGCTTCTTGAATGCGGCACAATTCGTGAACAGCTGCCGAGTTTTTAACATTAAAATCAATTTGATTAAAATAGCGCAGTAGACCGGGAACAAAATCAGAGTAAATTGGACTAGAGCTTACTAACGACCCGGCTGAAATGACAGGTTCGGACTGGAACAAATCTAAAAGCAATTTTCGATCTATTTCGTTGACAAAGTGGATCACAAATTTGGTGACAAAAACAAATTTTTTAACCAAAAATATGTTGTATTCATTCAAATTCATTTGAGTGAATTGATGACTTGTTTCTTCAAATGGTGCCGATTCGACGTCGTACAAATAGTCCTCTTTGGGAGCTATTTCTTGTTTTCTAAATGATTCAACTTCATTTAGATTCAAATTGAGCTTTATTTCTCCAATAAGCTCAATTAGAAAATCGAAAAAAATTTTCAAAAAATCTTTGCTAGCCAATTTTTTGCATATACTCAAAAACAAAGGTCTCAATTCAACACTAAGACACATTATTTTGACCATGCGAGCACAAGTTGAACCCTTGGGAGCATTTTCCTCAATTAAATAGCTGTGAGTGTTCTCTTTGAAAAGCGATTTGAGCTGATTTAGTAGTACTGGTGCTGTGTTAAGACACATGTCAAATAGCTCAAGGCCACATGCCTGATTTTCGGGCTTTTTCAACATAAACCTGCTGATTAGATCGAGTGTTTTTTTTGTCTTAAACTTGTAGTAAACAGCAACAACTTCAAACAAATCGGCTTTAGTAGACTGCACTTGTTCGATCACGTGACTCAAATTGGGCAGCATGTCGAGCAAAATTTCGGCCACATAAAAATCATCAAATTTGGCCTGTTGGACTTTGAATAAATTGAGTATGATTATTTTAATTAGCCAGACACATGGCTCGATTAGAATGGCCAATTTGCATGATTTTTTTAAGTCACATTTAGCCCGGTAAAAAGTAACATAGTCATTTAGGCGAGATAAAAAATTAGCCAACAAATGACACAAATTTCTGTTTATTAAATTGCCAAGGATTATTTTTTTTCCAAGTTTGTCACTTTGACGACACGGCTTGAGCGCATTGCGCAGCATAACTATTTGAGTTATGTTGCCATTTAAATAGTTGAGAGCTTGTGTCGGATTTTGAACATACTTGGCCAGATATTGGCTCATATTTTTGTCTATTTGCTCACGAAACGAGTCAATAATGTAGTTGAGGAAGTTTTTGTCACCATCTTTGTAGCTGTAAAAGGGCTCCAGTACGGATATAATTAATTTAAGTTTGTCTATTAGCTTAAAATAGGACTGATTGCGCTCACTAGACGGCTTCAGACTGGTCATAATTAAATTGTTAAACAGATGAGAGCTTAGCTTGTAGAGTTTTTTTAAAAGCGAGTAGTCCTTGGGCGCCGCCACCGTCCAGTTTAGGTTAGTCGAGCACAATGTGCACAGAATATTTGTTATCGAATTCATAGCATAGCATCTTAAATTACTGTTCAAATTGTCCTCAATTAAATACTCGAAGAATTCGAGCAAGCAGCGAAAATATTTGTTGTTGAAATTTCCGTCTGGTTGACTGAGAAAATTGGTCAAAAATTCAGCTCTTTCATTTAGAATAAAATTAATCTCTTGGACAAAATTGACTGCCGCAAAATGTTCCATTTCTTGTCTGCTCTTTTTCACACAATTAAATTGTTCCATGAACTGTTCGAACAGGTCTATTAAATGCACCGAATAGCTGATGCTCGACATCACACTGGTCTGGTGCGAACAAGTGTCCATAATTGAATTGAACAATTGGGCATTATTGCACAAATATTCTATGGGTCCAAAGCTGTGACCATTGAACACACTTGGTAGAAATAAGTCGCCCATAAACCTATCTATTAAACAATTAAATGAATTGTCATTCATTGACCAAATGGATAAGATGTTTTTAAAAAAATTTTTTTCATCAAAAAAATTAAAAATTTCTTTATTTAGTGAATATTTGTTTGAAAATATTGGCTCTATTGGAAATAATAAAGAGTCATTATGAGTTAATATGTTCTGCTGTACATAGGCAACAATTGATTCATACACACATTTAACACTATTCAAATTAGCCAAGTTAAAATTGTTGTTGCACATTGAGCTTAAATTGTTTAAATTTTGATTGAATTGAATTTTGAGCAATAATCGGCCAACAGCACTGGTCAGCCTTGAGCTCATGTTGGTCATTGATTCAAATTGTTTGACAAGTCTTTGATAATTTTTTTCAACAAAATTTTCCACCGATTTTGCCGAGTTCAATGTTAAATTCAGCCAATTAATCAGCTTAAACAATTGATAGTAGAAGCCTTGTTGCATATAGAACGAGACTAGATCGACTATAAGTGTCGACACATCCAATGCTTGATCGATTAAAAATTTTGAATATTTATAATGTAAATTTTTGCACAATTTAAATATCAAATTGTGATTTTTTATATCTGAACTTTTGAGCATTTGGTGTATTTGATTTTTAAAGCCGGGCAAATAGTCCAGCATACTTTGGTTGAGATTTTCAATTAAAAATATTAAATCAAAATTGAGGCCGTCCAATTTGGGGTTGTTTTTTTTTGTTTTCTTTTCAAGGCGAAATTTAATCAGATCAAAATTTGAATTTAAATTTTCCATTTTTGTTGTAGAAATTTGAGTCATCAAAATTTCCTTTTCATCTTGACACTCGTCCAAATTTAAATAAAATTTCACTATTGAAGACTCGCTTTTATCCTCCATTTCGTCTTGAATTTCCGAGTTATCAGCCAACTCGATCTCAATTTTATTCTCTTCACTATTTTCCTCTTTGGTTATTTTGACAATTGGCTGATGTGGCTTTGCATATGGATGATGTCTCTGATTGTGTCTGATCAATGACGGAAATTTTCCATTTACAGAATTTGGAATGCCGCTTCGAACTATGGGTATTTGGTTTAGCTTAGCTAGAGTGGGTGAACTTTTCTGCATTTTCCTTCCGATTACGACAATGCTGAGGTTTTTATATGAGCCTGCAACTACTAGCCAGTCTGTTGGAATACTCGACGTTTTGAGCATAAAGGTGTCGCGACTGTTTTCTTCATAATTGAGCGAGCCAAGCTTTTCCAAGCACGAACTCTCTGTGTCTGTTCTGTGCAGATTGTTGGAAAAAAAGTCTACATGAAATTTAGAAGGCGTTGTGCCGCCTCGGTGCTCACTTCGGTCGCTCAGTTGAATAGAAAAATTGTCTGGTAAAATGCGGATTTGGTCGACTAGAATCGAATGGTCGAATTTTATGTGATCCCATTGTAAGTCGATGGTGCTATGATTAAAATCGTCTATGAAGAGAATTTCTTGCGATCCCGGTCCGTCTGTCATCTAAATCAAATTTATTTTGTTTTCTTTAGCAAATACCCAAAAAAGCCTTATTCACACAATTTTCATATGAAATAAACAATAAAGTTTTTTTTTTTTTCTCTGCTAGTTTTTAAGCTTTGCATGCATTCATTTGAAAGCTTTTGAGTTAAAGAATATTTTTAAAATTTTGTGTTGTTATTTTTGATTCATTTTGTGTGTCAAAATTAGTAGAACCTTTATTGTTGATTTGACATTTTTTCTTTATCAAATTCAAAATAATTTTAATTTGAAAACTTCTAGATTGAAAATGATTCATTTACTTAAACATTTTTTTATTATTTCAATTAATTTTAAAACCTTCTTCAAAAGCAAAAAAACTCTCAATGTTCGAATTTTTTTTAATTTTCATTTATTTTTAAATTACTAAAATTTTAAAGTTTAATAGGCTGAAAATTTATTTTAACTTGTCTAACAGTCGGTTGAAGTTTTTTAAAATTAAAATTCTTATTTTTTCTAAATATTTTGTTCTAGTTGATCTTTCGAATTGATTAGAAGAAGATTTTTTTAAGATTTAAGATTATTATTTATTTTTTAAAAATAAATATTTATATAATTTTATAAATATAAAAATGAGACAGATTAAAAAAAATTTATAACAATAAATTAGACTTTTTGAGTAGAATATTATGAAAATTTTTTAACTTTTTTATTTTTTAGTTATATTAAAAGTAGACTAAGGATTTTAAATTTGCCTGTAATCAAAAATTGCTTATTAAATGGGTCTAAAATTTATAAAATTTTCATCCTTCATTTCGATTTAACTAAAAGTAAAAAAAAAGTTTAGTTTAGTTTAGTTTTTTGAATACATATAAATGGCACAGTTAGTGTCATGCACCGGTTATAACATACTATGTCTGTGAATTACTTTATATATATGTTTTTGTTTTTTTTTAGAAATAAGAATAAAAAAAAGAAGTTTTTTAAAGTCCATTTTGATGTTATTTAGTGTTTTTTAAACCTGGTGCAAATTTAAATATGATTTAAAAGTTTTAATTATCATTTATTTATTTTAATATTTCAATTAAATTAATAAAAGCTAATTTAATTTAGTCCAAAAATGGTCATTTAACAAAAAAAACAAAAATAAAAATTTGGAAATTTTTATTACATCTTTTGACAGAAAAAAGCTTAAATTTTCATTTGAAAAAAAATTGATTTTTGATAAAATATACTTGCTGGTATTTAGATTAAAAAATGATTAAAAATCAGCTTGTTTAAAATAAAAAATATGCAATTTTTTTAATTCAAATAAAAAAAAGTGCATTTGTATAAATTCTTTTTTTTTCAAAATATACAGATTTTGAACTCTAGTTTTAAGAAAATATGAATTTTCTTTCAAATTTTTTTTTTCTTCGAATTGCTTTTTGATCAAATGTTTGCTAAAAATGGCGGTTCAAAAAGTTCAAATATTGGAAAATGTCGTAACAAGAAAAAGGAAAAAATTGAAAACTTCCTTGAAGTAAAATGACTTTTAATATTTTGAGAAAAATTAAATCACTGTGTGAATGGTAAAAAATGAAATGATATGCTTTAAGCAGCATATTTTCTGTGAAGTTGCTCTTTCGAGGCTAAAGAAAAGAATAGCTTTTTTCTTTCTTAAACGTTTTATTCTTTTCGCTTCACTAGAAAAAAACTCCATTTCTGATTAGCGTCCCACAATATATAACCATTCACGCCGCATCACTGTCGTATGCTGGTAGCGTGACCGAGCACATGCATAAATAAATTAGTACAAAGTAAAATAAATAGATGTCATAAATAACTTGACTCTTACATAAATAATAAATATATAAATAATCATCTGTGGTGGACACCACATTTTCCATCAAACCTAAAGAGTTGTTAGTATTTTTTATAACTGCATAATTTTGATTTTTTCTAACAAATATAATTATTAATAAAAATCTTCAAAGTATCTCTACAATACGGGGCGCATGTTTTAAACCCCTTTCATCAAAAAATGGGGGACCGGTTTCGACTGGGTAAAATTTTCAGTGTAGATGATCATCTCGATGCAGTATCCTCTGTGTCAGATCGGAGCTGTTGCTCAAAAAGGTACTTGAAAAGAAGATGAGCTTCTCCTTATTATCCACTAGGATAGAATAGGGTCAAAAAAAAATGATAAAATAAAGATATGGAATTCAGATTTCCAGAAAGCATAACCAAGGTATAATTAAATAAACCTTTTATTCTTAAAATTCGAAAAATAAAAAAATTATAAATTTACAAAATAAAACTGTTGTCAGAATTATAAAATAAAAACAAAAAATATCATTTTTTTTTGGTGATGATGACGAATAATTACTATAACAAATAATTTTTTTTCAATTCCAAATCAATGAGATAAGTTGAATTTAATTTATACGGATAAGTTAATTAATATGTTTGCTGTTTTACAATAGGGAAAAAGTTAATTTAATAAAACTGTTTGAAAATTTTTTACCAAATTTTCTAAATATTTTATTGATTTTAAAATTTGCCTTTTGTTACCTTGCAGTAATAAATTATAATTTTAAATTAAAAATATTTAAAAGAATATTTCCGCTTATTAACAATAAAATTTGTTATAGACAATAAAAATCTTAAACTAGATTTTTGATTCTAGAAATTTATTGAAAAAATAAAATAAGTAGCTATTTAAGTTAAAGCTAAATGGAATGAAGATGATTTAAATAAATTCTTTATATACAACATTGCGAGTATCTTTTTGGCTAATAAAAAAATCTCATAAATTGAAAATTGAAATTTTTATATTATTTTTTTACCGTCCATTATCATCAGTTTTTAAATTGGACATCAATTCCAACATTTTATCATTTTTAATTCGAAAATTTTCACTTTTTTCTAATAATGTGTCCATTTGTTTTAATATTTGATTACCAATTTGTTTAATTTGTTCCTTATCATTAGCTCTGCCAAGTTCATCTACCAAATTTTGGCTTAAAATTCTTGAATGCCCTGGTTCATTTATGGCTCTGTCAATATCTGAAATTAATTAAAAAAATTCAAAATTTACTTCAAAAAAAAAATTCACCATTTTTGTTTCTATAAAGTCCATCATCAAAGTTGATTTTTATATCATCTAGTTTATTTTTCAAATCATTATTTATCTTATTAGCTTGATTTAATTTTTTGACTAACTAATTTTTTTAAATTAAATTAATAAATTTATCTTAATTAATTTCAAATTTAATACTTTTTTATTGTATTCCTTGCATGTGAAATAGTCAAGATAAAAGCTCTTTTGCCGGTCAATGGATTCTCTATCAGTTTGAACTGCTTTGTCACAAATATAAACAACTCTTGAGCCAAGCATGCTTAAATGAGTTTATTTTAATTCTGTCTACGTTTTATCTATGAAAAATACATTTTTTATTCGAGATTTTTACTAAAATAAGAATTATGCAAAATTTAAAAGATTTTAAGAGAGCTTTTTCTAAATTGTTTTCTTTATGTTGTAAAACAAAAACGTTGGCTTACGGAAAAGGTAACATATGATAATTTTGTTTTATTTTAGAATCTAGAATAATTTTCTCTTTTTTTTTTACGTAATTAAATTTGAAGTGATATTTATGCAAAAAATTAACTGCCAGGGATGGGGATCGAACCCATGCTCACATTCGTGAATTGGATCTTAAGTCCAACGCCTTAACCACTCGGCCACCCGGGCTAACAAATATTTTAATTCATTAAAAAGAATTTATCAAATAACTTTTTTCAATTAATTATTTTATTTAAAAGAATTTATATTAATATTATATTTTTTTAATGCATTAATTATTTAGTTTTATTTTTTCAATGAATTATATCTTAAATAAATTATTTTTAAACATTTGATGCTTAAAATATCTTTTTATTATAGAAAAAAATTTCATAAAATATGACTCATAGAACTTAAAAATAATTTAAATACACCAAAACAAAATATCTAAATATTTTTCGAATTTTTTGTAAATAAAAACTATTTTATTAAAGAAAAAATATAATAATTTGAATGTGCAACATTTAAAAAAAAATTTAATTAAGTAAATTAAGAATTTGTGAATAAAAAATTGCATCTTTAATTTTCTCTTCAAAATTTTTGGTAAGAAATCAAAAAAAATAATTAATCCAAGTCAGTAAAAAAAAAGAAGAAAAAATTTGAAAATATACAACACAAATTTAAAGTCAAATCAATTGATCTTGATCTAGAGGTTTTTTAAATGACAAAAAAAGAGTTTTGACTTGCATTCGACCTCACAGACATATTGGATGAAACATCTTGATCAATGTTGTCTTTGTTTGAATAAGTGTATGTCATATATTGTTTGTTTTGATTACCTAATGAGCCAACAGTCATATTGCGGAGTGCTTTTTGGTCATAGCTCAATTGATCAACATTCATTTTTTCCGCAAAGTTTACACTTTAATTTGGTTTATTAAATATATACTTTTTTTCTATTCCCATTTAAAAATTATCCTTTTTATTAAATTTTTCAATAATTTTTTCAAAATCTAGAATAAATAAAATGTTATTTCCTAATTTTCAAACTCTTAATTTTTCAATTGAATCAATAAAAAGTATGCATCAAGTAATGGTTTTCATTCTGAAAATTATTACTGAATAATTTGAATTTATACAAAAGAGAGCATCATTTCAATTATTTTTTATAAATTATATAATATTTTTAATTTATTCTAATTAAAACGTTAATTAATATAGTAATAAAAAATTAATAAAAGTGATTTAAATTTTATTTAGAATTTTTTCAGCAATATTCAACCTATAAATCGTATTATCTTTTCCCAATAAATTAATAATTTCAAGAACTGGTGGTCCTTCTAACCGACCAGTGAGTAAAAATCTGCTCAATTTCCAATAGTTAACCTTTGTTCCATCTTGAGAAATGGGCTCAAGTTTTTTTTTAAACAAATCATTAAGTTCTTTTTTAAATTTAGAATTTAAACTTGTATTTTCGAAATCTTGATTACTTTGCTTTAAAAATTGCTTAATTTCCTTCACCAAACACTTTAAATTATATCGCATTGAGTCACTAATTAAATGGTCAATATTAGACATATCTCTCCATAAAAAACTATTTTTCTCATCATGAACCAGATCTTTGAGAGTAAATATTCTGTCTTGACACAAATTAAGCACATTAATCAAATAAGATTCATTCAAATAAAAGCTATCCGATTCAATATTGAATTTTTCTCTAACAAGCTCTCTCAACTCATTAGCCATTTCATGACGTTCTTTCTTGTCAGAACAAAGACGCAGGCGTATGAACCTACGATTAATATTGTTCAAAAGCTCTGGGTTTAATTTGACAGGCCTGGAGCTCATTTGATTTTCATCAAAATTTTCAACCAATTTTTCAACTACTTTTTTATAATTGTCAAAAAATTTCTCTAACACATTTATCTTAATTCCACCACCGAATGTAGATAGATATGTAAGAATGCTTTGTGGAAAAAATCCATTTTTTCTATATGTCAAAACATCAATGTCATTTTGACGCTTGCTTATTTTAGAGCCATCATTATTGCATATAAGAGGTAAATGGGCGTAAACCGGATGTTTCCATCCAAAAGCCTCGTAAAGCAAAATATGCTTGGCAGTGGACAATTGCCATTCTTGGCCCCTCAGGACATGTGTTATACCCATTAAGTGATCATCGACTACATTGGCAAAATGATAGGTGGGAAATTTGTCTGACTTGATCAACACAAAGTCTCCCTCTTGTTTATAAGGGTTGCTTTTGTGCCTTCCTGTAGTCAAGTCGGAAAAAAAGACATCTCTATCTTCAAGCTTGAACCTGATAACATATGGCTGGTCCTGGTCTATTAGTTTTTGAACAGATTCGGCGCTTAAATGTCGGCATTTACCGTCATAGCTATGTTTTTCTTGTCGCCTCGCAGCATTTCTTTTCAACAAACTAAGCCTGGCTTCGTCACAAAAACAGTGATAGGCTTTTCCTGAGTCTAAAAGTATTTTAATATATTCATGGTAAATATGAAGTCTTTTCGACTGAAGCCAGGGCCGGCCTTGAGCCGAATCGTCCAGTTTAGACACATGTGGACCATAATCTGGCTCAATGCCTGCCCATTTCAAGCTGGAAATTATGTTCTCAATCGAATCCGTTTGAAGTCTTTCTTGATCGGTGTCCTCAATGCGAAGCAAAAATTTTCCATTGTATTTTTTGGCGAAAAGATAATTGTAAAAAGCAGTGCGTAGACCGCCTATGTGAAGTTTTCCTGTTGGACTAGGTGCGAAACGAACTCGTACCTGTGTTGAATATTGCCGTGGTAAATAAAAAAAAACTAAACTTTTGATTGCTGTGATTTTTTTATACATTCTCGAAATTCTTGTACTTCTTTGGTACATTTGCGCCAATCTTTGCTCTCAAAATAACAGTCTTGTACTTGATAGTGCTTTTCTAGACAGCCGATTCGAGACAAATTCTTAATCACTGGATCTGTTTCGTCGTCGCCAATTTCTGCTATTTCGCATTCGCTAACACGCTTTGTTTTTTTGTGAAATTCGTTACCGCCGCCTGAAGACACTTGCATTAATAGTTTAAATTTAAAAATAAAATGTAAGATTTTTTTCAAAATCAAAGAGTTTTACATCTTTGATAAATAATTTTTTTTACAAAAATTAAATTAAAAAATTAAAATTTTTTTTTTTTTTTTTTAAAATAAAATTTAATTATTTTTCGCTTAAAAAAATGGTTTAAAAAATAAAATTATTCTAATTGTCCATTTTGGTCACTATTCCATTTGCGTCTATGTTCATCGTTCATAAAACTCCAGTTAGGTGATTGCTTTTGCTGATTCAACCAATTGAAGTCATCTACAGAAGTCCAATTGAAGTCTCCAATACTCTTGAGATCTAATTTACTTAGCTCGAAATGTGAGCCAAGTTTTGGATATGACCAAGCGTATGGAGCAAATTGTAGTTTCTTACAATTCTCAATAATAGCTCTTGAGCCAACATGGATGTAAAATCTTGTGTCTGTAGAATCATGAATTCTTAGCTGATGAGAGGAGATGACAATATCGGAATTGATGATAGTGTTCAGAAAAGCCGAGCCACTAATAGGTCCGCACAAAATTGTGCACGAGTTAACATTTGACATATGCACAGCACTTGGATTGCCCATCAATTGAATAACTGAATTTTTACAATCGACTATGGCAATATCCTTACCATTTATTTCATTCTCCAATTTGGTATAATTTATGTTATTAAGGTCTTTGATCATACAAGAATTGGCGTCATTGAAACTTAAAGATTGTGTTTTTTTTTCCTCCTTTGTGCTTTGAGTTTCTGCTTTTTGGATTGCTGATTCTAATGTGGTCATCTTTTGTTTAGATTTGAAGCCGAATTTTTTTTTCGGAAAAATTTCTTCTCGTTTTTGCTGAGCCAAGCGACTCAATTGACCAACATGCTCTTGAGCCTTGCGAACTTGATATATCGGAATAAATGATGTATTTTCGGTAAAGTATTTTTCAAGTATTCCAATTCGGGAGTTGAGTTTCTCATACTCGGTCGATATTTTTACTTTCTCTTCAGGCTCTTCAGATACTTTTTCCAATGAAGTCAACAAATCAAATATTTCTTGATATTCGGTATAAAAATGCTTTTGAAATACATCAACATCCATTTCGATTTTTCTAGTGTAATGTAATATTTCATTTTGAAAAAATTCCTTTGCTAACATTGATTTCTCAGTATTTAAATTAGATCAAATCAAACTTTCATTTTATTTAGTTAAAATTTTTTTTCAATTTTAATAGTTTTATTTTTAAAAGTCTGATTGATTTCACATAGCATTAAAAACTATTTTTCTAAAATTCCAAGGTATCACTTTTTATTTTATTTTTGAAAAAAATTCTCCAAAAATTTCTTTGAATTAAAAAATAAAAATTTTTAAATCATTAATTCGAAAAGATTAATTCATAAGAAGTGTTAATGATTTTAAAAATAAAAGATACATTTTTCTTAGAATAAAATTTCAAATTAGTAAAATTTAATTAGATAATTTATGTTCCAACATCATACAAATATTAATATATAATTGAAATAAACTTTACACATTAAAATTTGAGAGCGCATATTTTAATTGAATTATTTATACTTTTTCAAAAATTGAAATTTGAATTTTATAACATGTAAATAAAATTTAAAAAATTGGCTTCTATAATATTGGCTTCTTTAAAGTTAAATATCATAGGCATTTGTATTTTCTTATTTTTTTCTATAAGAGCCAAAAAAAGAAATTAAAATAGCATATTTTTTTAGAGCTTATAAAAACGCTAATTTAGATTATGAAAAAAATAAAATTCAATTAGTTATGATTATTTTTTAAAATTCAATATTTAGTCAAAAATTTTTAAAATTGAATTATATAGATTTTAAAATTTTCTTTAAAAAAAATATTATTTTTTAGGATTATTATTTTTAAAATATTTTTGAATTAAAAAATCATGAAAAAAATGCTTGATGCTTCTTGTTTTAATTCAAAGATCAATTTTAATTTTCTTAAATAATCTCTTTAAATTGAAAAAATATTTTGATGCCTTATTATTATTGATTCTTTACATAATTGCAATTCTAACTTTAAATTTTTTTTTTCACTGTCCTAATGGGGCTTTAAATTAATAAAACAAATAAAAAATAATGTAAAAATTGATGGCTGAATTTATAAATATCAGAATTGCTAAAAAGTAATGTTTATTAATACATTCAATTGAAAATATCAAAACCTTTTTTGACATAATATTTATTAATCAAAGACATTAATTTTAGACAACAATTTTTATTCCAAATAACTATTTGTTCTATAATCGTATTTTTCAAGTTCCGGGAAAACACTTAAAATTTGTTCATAACTGGAGCAAATTTCATCAATTTCAATCATTTCTAGCTGAATAGGCAATTTATTTTGATCAACTTTACAAAGTTCATTAAACCTTGATAAAAATTCGGGATATTTTTTTGGGAACAAAGTACTAAAAAAAAATTTTGAAATTTTGATTAAATTTGAAAACTAATCACCTTGCTCCAGTGATCCATTTTTTGCTTTTAAATTGAAACACTGATTTAACAACTTTAGAAACAATTTCAAATTTAGCATTAATTCTTGGCTTTTTGAGAGGAATTAAAGTAACAACAGCTGCGTTAACTTTTGGCGGAGGTACAAATGCCGTGTCTAAAATAAATTAAAAAATTGAAATATAAAATGAATTAATTTAATTTTATTTAATAAAATACTTGGAATCAAAAAATCCAAATTTACATCACAATAAGCTTGACTTAAAATTCCACTTAAAATTCGAAATTTTGAATTTATGATTTATTTTTCAGATCAAAATTACACTCTAGATCTTTCTTTGAAACCAGGTGGACATATCATTCTTTCACCGAATTCTTGCTGAAACAAAAATGTCATTGGAACTCTTCCACATGAGAAAATACCACTTTGGTAGGAAACTTTGAGAAGTAACTTGAATAAAAGAGGAGTAGCAATATTAAAAGGCAAATTTCCAATTAAATAGATGTCTGGTAAATCATCATTATTCCATGATTTTTCATAGTTTCTGTTAATATGCTGACCCATGGGAAAATTCAAAGCGTCGCCATGATAAATTTTCATATCTATAGCCGGACTAACCGCATCAGCTAATAGCTACCATAAAAACATTAACTTTAAAAGAAAATTTTTGTTCGATCAAAATCACTTGCAAGCCGGGCATAAATCTCAAATCTTTTTCAACAACAACAATTTCTTTAGCACCCGCCTCAATTGCACTTCTAGTCAATCCACCTGGTCCTGGTCCGATCTCAAATACAAAGCCTTATGTGTAAATAATTTAATTTAAATAATTTCTAAAAAATAAATTCTTAAAAAAAATACTATTTTTTTTAATTCCTGAAGATCGTATGATTTTGTCATTTATATTTTTGTCTAAAAGAAAGTTTTGAGAAAGCTGTCTAATGGCTTTTAGTTTGTACAATTTGACCAAATCACTAAGTGACGGCATTGGTGGAAGCCGAAAATGCTTGACAACTTTACTGATAGTCATCTAATTTAAACGTAAATAAAAAGCCTATTGAAACCAAAATTTGAAAAGGGTTAGAACACCCCAATGTTCAGAGAAAGAAATTAAAGATAAAAAATAACTTTATTCCCAAATGAAATTTAAATTTTTATAAAAAAAAAAAAAAACAGAAAATTAATTGACAATTATATTACCAAGAGTCAAATGCTTTTTCTTAATTTCATAAATTCGATGAGCTCTGTAGCAAGTCACAGCTCCCAAAAAAGAAAGTAATATCATTGAATAGAACATACCAGACCAACCATACTGGTCGCTTATCCATCCAATTAGGGGTCCTTCAATGAATGTTCCAATTGAACCAAAGCCATTTACAAATCCGATTACAGCTGAAGCTGCATTACGACCATCCATTTCTCCGAGCTCAGTCGGAAAAGAGCCACATAGAATAATGTCCGGTCCACAGTTTAAAAAACCAACCAAGATCATCACTACTGAATTTACTACAAGGCCCATATTGGCTGTAGCCATGAACAATATTAGACCTATGGCACTCAAAAATGTCTGAACAGTTGAGCCCAAAAGACATTTATCATTAAAAAATCGCTTTAAAACGTAGCCAATAGATGCCGAGCCGAGTATGCCACCAATTTCAAACATGGTCGAAAACATTCCAGCATTTGTTTTTGAGTAATTAAGCTGAAAATTAAAAAAAAAAATTTATCATCTTTAAAATTAAAGTTTATTTTTTTGTTGCTAAACCTGTTGAAGTAGATACATGGGTAACCACATGTACATACAGTAGCGTACAACTTTGAGACAAAAAACAGTAACGGCTACCTCAGCAACCATTCTAAATTTGAGAATAAATAATTTTTTAAAAAAATTATTTCTAGTTTATATTACGGTATTTTCCAAAGATCACGCCAACTCAAAGTTTTCTGTTCCTTGTTTACTGCATGATTTGATTCTTTACCTGGAACTTCAACGCCAAGCTCCTTGGGCTGTTTGAATAAAGTCAAAACCAAAACTCCAGATATTATCTTCATTTTAAAATTTAAAAAATTAAAAAAAATATTTAATATATAAAAATTACACAAATTAAAGCTGGCATGTTGTGAACATATCTCCATCCATAAGTTTTTTGCAAATGAACTGCAAAAGCGGTGCCAATAATTCCACCCACAAAAGGGCAAGTACCAAAATAGCCGAATACAGTATTTCGCTGAGAGTCAGAGACCCATGCACCTAGACCTTTGTTAGCTGATGGCCAACACAAGGATTGAAATGACCCATTTAAAAAGAGCAAAAATGCTAATACACCAAAATTATTCCAGCTGCCGAAGGAAAACATGGAAATACCAGATGCTATAAGACAGTAGCCAAATGTTCTTCTAGCTCCAAATTTGTCACCTAAAGGTCCCAAAAACATCTTAAATAATTCTTAAAATTTACTCATTAAAGAACTGTTTAGTAATTTACTTGAACCAAAGCATATGGCAAAAGCAATGCTGTATCGAATATTCCCAACTCTGATTTTGTGAAGCCCAATTCATTTTCCATATCAGACTTAATTACTCCTAATGGTTTTCGCAAAAAGTATGTGGTCGCATAGGCCAGCCATCCGGTTATGAACACGATAATTAATCGTTGACTAACAAAACTCATTGTTTTTCGACTATTTGATGACAACTCAGCTCGTAGAAAATTAAAAATTATTTTCTTAATATTTTATTTTTTAAACTTTTTCTCCAAATAGGTTAAATTAATTTGAAATATTTTATGTTCACTAAGAAATATTTGACTAATTTAATCGAAATAAAGCTAACAACTAAAAAATCATGATTGTAATGGAATTTTTTTATCATTTCAAATGCATAAAAATTAGTCTTTCAAATCACCTGCTAGATGAATTTAAATTTTCTTTTATAATTTACATGATAAAAATTCTGATCAACTATTTTTTTTTTATTTTAGAAGACAGAATGAAATTTCATTTATGTTTAGTTTTAAATTAAGCACAATTTCTTAAATTTTTATATATTTATATATATGAAAAATTAAAAAAAAAAATATTTTAAAATTTCAGAAACTTCTTTTGATAATCTAATTTTTTTGTTAGTATAGAAGAATGATTGGTAAAATTAATTCTTAAAAAATACAACAAGAGTCTAAGAGTACAATTATTTAAATAATCGTCAATCAAATAAAAATTATTCGATCAAAATTAAAAGTAATTAAAAATAAAGTAAAAGATAATTTTTTCGTATAAATCAAATTAATAATTTATTCTTCAAAAATTAAAATATTTAAATAAAATGCTGTTTGGAATATTCCTGAAAATTCCAATACACTTGATTTTGGCCAAAAAAAAAACATGCGGTAAGCCTAAATAATCAATAAATGCTTATTTGGATATTTTTTTAATTTAATAAAAAGTTAAATTTTTTGTTTGATGAAAATTTGATAAAAATAGATATATTTTTGTGATAAATATTTTTTTTTGAAATAAAAAAATACACATTTTTTGCAACAATATAATTATTTTGTAATATATTTAATATTTTTCTTGAAGTTAAAATTATGATTTTTTAAAAGCAAAATTTTAAATACTATTTAAACTATTGTTTAAAAATGATCAGTCATAATTTGGATCAGTTTTTGTTGTTATTGTGTATAATAAATACCAAAAATATTTTTTTATAAAAAAAAATTTCAATAATTTTCAAATTATTTTTTAATAAAAGTTTTTCGGTCATTTATACTCAAAAAAAAAAAAATTTTTTTTTTGAATCTAAACATTTTCTCATAAAACATATTTAATTAATTAAAATTTAAAAAAAAAGCCTTCTTCAACTCTGATTATTTCATTATAAATAATAACACTGAATTGAAGCATTTTCTTAAAATCTTAGATCTATGTTGGCTGATTATTTTAGAATAAATTTTCAAAATAATTTAAACGATTTTAATTAAGAGATTAAAAGTAGATAAATAATAAATTAATAAATTCTTATTGAAGAAGCTGGTCGATTTCATCAATGCCAGTGCCAACGTTAGTCTGACATTTTTGAATATAATGCGGATGTGTAATGATTTCATTTTCCATTTTTTTCATGCTATTCTCTAGATCGATGCACTCGAACATTTCACCAGTCAATTTATTCATCAAATTCGGATTGTCATATTTTTCTGGATTATCATGAAATGAAACCATACCTTTTCAATAAAAATCATCATTTTTTTAAATTAACATTAATCAGGAGTCTTAAAATTAAAATTACAATCTTTTTGATTTATGGTAGCAAATATTTCACCATCTCGGATCATATTTAATATTAGTTCTTCGGCTTGACTAGTGCTATTTAGCCGAGTTTTAGCTGCTATATCACTTAAAGATAGAGTTATAAAAGTTTTGGTCAATTTTTGAATATTCAATTTATAAAAAGCATTCTGCAGCTGCTTTATTAATCCACTATTTTTGTCTCGTTCAAACATTTCTTGGTACTTATGACACAAACTATTCAATTTTTCAAGCTCAAAGTCCATAAAAGCAGACGCTAAATCGTGATAAACACTACACATTGGCTTGATTTGGGTTATCACTTTACGACTAGTAAATTTTGGTAAACCAAGTAATTTGCCTTTGTAGATCAAGCTAATTAAAATGAATTTTTTGTATGAATCGATCATAATTTGACTTAGAGCATTTGCCGGCACATTTAGTACTTGTTCAAAATAGAATAGTGAATCTTCAAAGTTCTTTAGACTAGAGGATATACAGCCACAATAATAAAAGTAGGATAAGTAAAATTTAGAATCAAAAGTTGAAGAGGCTGTTTTTTTTATATCTAGAATTTCATTAGACATTATTTTTTGGCCGATAGTAAAATTTTTGCTTGAAAGTGATAGCTTAAGTAAATCTGAATGAACAGTTGTCAATTGATTGGTATTGTATTTGTCACTGTAAGAGTCATATTGAAGTTTTTTGACACATTCATGCATTGTTAAGAGACCTTTTTTAGCTTGATTAAGCTGAATCAATTTATTCGTGTAGAAATGACATAAATCGGCAAACATATCGCCGGAATAGTCGATCTTTATATGAACAAAAAAAATAAAAATTAAAAGACTGTTTACTAGAAAGTACTTGTTTAGGGTCGGATTCTTTCAGACATTTTTCTAATTCCGAAATGAGTTTTTGTTCATTTATTCCATTTAGATTTGAAACAGCTTCAATTTCATTTAAATTTCTGGCTTTGGTCATGACTTTGTTGAGAATGTTGTTTAATATGATTATATTTGCTAAGCTGAATTCAGGAATTGGAAATGATGGAATTAAATTATTAAGTAAATTATCAGCTGTTTCATTTTGAAATGTGCTATTTGTATTGAATGTGTTTAATATTTCTTGGTGGTTCAACGGCTTTTGTGTTTCTGTTTGAGTAGTCTGGTAAAGTGATCGTACCGTGGCAACTAAAGATTCCATTTTTGGGTGCTAATTTATTTGAAAATTTTGCTCAAAAATTATTTAATTTTTAATTTTTTCTATATCTTTGAACTAGTATGTTTATTGATGCTTTTTTGTTTGTCTTATAAGCTAAGTTGTAAAATTACAGCTTCAAAAAAGCATCTTTTTTTACTTGAAAATATTTCAAGCTCGCTTGAACTTTGAAAAAAATTTAAAGTCACTTTTTAACAAAAATATATTTTGCACTATTCTTTAAAAAAATATTAAAAAATAAAAATTCAGGGCTTTGTGAATTTTAAAAACAAATTGAACGAGACTATTTCCTTGTTCCATAAATTAAAATCAAATAATTTAATAATTATATTTATTTTATTTATTTAAGCTTCATAGGGCAATGGGTAAAATTTAAAGAAGATAAAATAAAAATTTTACAAAATAGAGAAAAAAATATTATTTAAATACGAATTAATATAGGATTCTAAAAAATAAGAAGAAAAAATTTGAAATGTGCAATTTTTCAAATTTGACTTATCCAAAAAAAATAAAGATTTAAGGCAAATTAAGAAACAAAACACAACTTGCTCTGACTTATTTGCTTGATGAAAAAAAAAATTGTCTTTCTGATTCCAGCTTAAGAATATACTCTTCTTTTTCACCCTTTTTGGATCCAAAACAGGTGAAAAGCGAATTAGCAAATTTCTTTATTCCAACACATTGTTTTAATTACATATTCTGTTTAAGTTTACTGGACAAATGTAAATGGCACAATTTTTGACATACAGCGAAGTCTACAGTAATATGTCTGTCAATTCCTTTTATGTATATTATACATATAGGTTTTTTTTTTAAATTGAATTAAATTATTTAATATAAAGAAAAATAAAACGATATGAATAGTTTGCATGAGCTGATAGTTTAGCTGCTTTTGGTGACGCTTTGGTTCTTAATTTTCTAAGCAGACACCTCTCTTCTAGCTCTTCTTCTTTGTTTCCTTTCATCAATTTTTCATTCTAAAAAAAATCAACTCTTTATTAAAATTTTTTTTAATTTTCTTTTTGAAAATAATTCAATTAAAAAAATACATTAAATAAAAATGCAAAATAGTGCAACATACTTTTTTAAATCTTTATATCTGAAATTCCAAAAGCTAAAACATGCTTTTGAACCATGCACCAAAGAAGAACATCTCTCCCACGCATTAAAACTTGAATATTAATTTATTAAAAAATCTAATTAATCTAAAAAATTAATTTTTCTTAAATTTTTTTTTTAATTTTTGATTCTCTGCCAAATGAAAATAATTAAAAAAAATTGTTAAATTTCTTTTTCATAAAATCAAGTCTTGATAACGCATTAAATTTAGAATTTCAGATTTTAATGCATGTCTAAACTCGTAGTCCAGCATAATCTATTGAGAGAATAAAGTAGTTGAATTTCATAATATTTTCTTTAGCTCATATAAATGTTGGTTTAAGTAGTAGTTTTTTCTTCCATAGATAACTGCTAATTAATCAGTATTATAAGTCTTCTTTGAGTAAGATATATTTAAAAAATATTTTTTGAAATAAGTTTAATTAGGTTTTTAAAAGAATTTTTTTAATTGAGACTTTTTTGAATCGATCTAATCGGTTCAATTGATAAAATATTGAAAGTAGTCAGCTTCTTTAGTATTACCATCAGTTGTAGTTCAACTAGTTTAATAGCTTTTTGTTAGTTTTCGTATTATATCATTTCAAATAGTTAGAATAATTGAAAATAAAGTTCTTCTTTAATTTTTGAAGTTAGAGAAAGAATATACTGATGTGCTATCATACCAGTAGCAAAAAAATTATTTTATTTTTTTGATTTTTTTACTCATAGAACAAATATTATGAGATACAGTCAATAAAATTTATTTTTAACATTTCTATCTGATTGATTTAAATGAAAAAATTATTTTAGCATGAAAGGTTTTAAAGGTTTATTTTTTTCCTCAAAATAAAACAGTAATATCTTTTAAATAAACCAACTCGGCATGAAATAAATCAAATAGGTACGAAATAAATTTGACATGATCACAGCTAGCTTTAAAAAACTGGTTTGAACCATTGAATTACTAAAAGCCATAGGAAATATATTTCATATAAAAATTGAAAATTGTTTTTAATTTTTCAAAAAAAGAAAAATAATGATTTTAATTTTACTAGCGATATTTACAAAGTGTTTATTAGCCGATCAAACATGTCCTTTTCCGTCATGTGAATCTATTATAAATCAAGGCAAATGTGAAATAACATGCAACACCAAATCAGTGCCGCCAATCACCAACACAAGCAAAGAGATAAGCTCCATTGAATTTACAAATTTAGAGTATATATCTGCCAAAGCATTTGAAGATTTAAAGATCAAACAATTAATCATCAATTCTACTAAATTGGAAACAGTAGATACTGATGCATTTATTGAGCTTTATGAATTAGAAAAGTTAGACCTTATAAATGTTTATAATTTAAGTTTATTCTTTTCAGATTCAATTAGAAAATTAGAAAATTTAACTCATACGTTAAGCATTGTTCATAGCAATTTGACCACTCAAGATGTATACAAAGTCATTAAAGATCTTAAATCATGGTCGAGATTGGCTCATTTATCTTTAAAAAATAACCTAATTGAAACATTTGAGTACAATTTTGAAAATTTTACGAACTTAAAAACATTGTTTCTTGACAACAATTTAATCGAGAATATTTCATTAGCCAGTCCAACTTTAGAATATTTGGGTCTTGGGTCTAATTTCATTAAATCATTGAAAGATAATGAACTGATTGATCTGCCAAATATGGTTCATTTAGACCTTGAAATGAATCGCATCGAGCATTTGGAAGTGGATCATCTTTTAAATGTAACAACTTTAACTCTCACTGGAAACAAAATTCAAAAATTAAAAAGTTATGCTTTTAAAAATTTAACAAGAATTCAGAATTTATTTATAAATGAAAATAACATAACAGAAATAGATTATTGTGCATTTTGTGATTTGGAAAGTTTATCAATTTTATCTCTGTCATCTAACCCAATTAGTTATTTAAATTTGAGCTGTTTAAACACATTGAAACAGCTTATGATTTCAAATATTAGCTTGACTGGTCTTGTAACACAAGAAGAATTATCTAATGCTACAAATTTAACACTATTGGATTTATCGAACAATCAGATAGAAAATTTAGATTTTCAAATTCTATCTCAATTGGAAATTTTGTATTTAAATGGAAATAATTTGTCAAATCTAAGCCATGAAACAACTAGAGCATTTTCCAATTTGCTTGGTCTCGATATTTCTAAAAATAATGTAACAAATTTGAGCTCAATTAATCTACAAAATTTGAAAAAATTACAAATTTTATTTATCTCAGAAAACTCATTGACCAAAATAGATTCTGCAGATTTGATCGATAATACAGATCTAATAGAAGTGGACTTGAGTTTTAATTATGTTCATGAGGCTTATTTTCCTCAACTAAACGATTTATTTTACATTGATTTAAGTGGAAACAAAATTAAAAATATTCACATTGATAATTTTAATAAGTTAAAAAATTTAAAATATTTGTATTTAAGTGAAAATGAAATAGCTGAAATAGATCCAAAATCATTTAGCACAAACACTAAATTAGAAGAACTTTTCTTGGATAATAATAGATTGAAAATCATACCGGATATTCATCAACTGGAATATTTGGATCTACTTGAATTGAATAATAACAGCATTGTTTCGTTGCCCAACAATGCTTTTGAAAAGACACTAAAAAAAGGAGTCAAAACTCGAATAGACTTGAGAAACAACAAAATTAGTAAATTTTCCTCTAAAGTGTTTTGTTCACGTTTTAGTCCAACATTTGGTCTAGAGAACACATTACTCTATTTTGACAATCTAAATTCAATAGATATGTGCTTATTTACACAAATTAGAAGCAATTCACAAATTAATTTAAACGAAACAACTTGTGGAATAAACTATTTTGCTTCTCTTGTTAATGTATCAGTATTTGGCATTAATTACAATCAAACTTGTTCAATTAAAAATTTAGATGAATGCAAGACAAATTTTTATACATGTCCTAGAAATGATGATCTGGTTCGTTTTACTACTTGGATTACGGGAGACCCACATGTGTATTCCTATAAAATGAAATATCAATTATGTAATTTAGAAGAACAAAATTTGTGTCTACACTATAGAAAATTTTCTTTGATGTGCTATGACCAGATGGTGAAAAATATATCTAATGCTACTGTTTTGACAAGAGTTGAATTTATTTATACATCCTATGATGGAAAAAATTTCACTATCAACTTTGATAATGAAAGCTTTCCGGACAAATTTTCCAATGGTCAAAAAATTATAATTGATGAAGTAAATGGCAAAAATGAATCAGTAGCAGTTGAGATATTTGATCATGGAAATATGAAAATATTAGTTCTGCTTGAATCAAAGACTCACATTTTTGTTTCTAAAAATGATAGGTTTATATCGCTAACTGTAAGAGCAAAACACCAAACATATGCAGAGAGTACCGGCGTTTTGAACCAGGGTTGTAATTCGGATCAATCTGAAATGAAAAGAAAAAAAAGGGATATTTCGACATGTAATAAACTTTGTAATGAGGCCGATTTTAGAACAGATGATGAAAATATGTCCAAAGAAGATTTGGAAAGAGCCTGTTATTTTGATTGTCCGGTGCTAGGTACTGAGGCAGTCAAATTGTTAAAAAAATCGACTGACCAAATTGCTTCATTTTTGAGTCAAAGTGATGGATATTTTAATAACAATAGTGAAAGGTCTACATGCATAAACAATTTATATTTATATTTTTTATTCTTTTTTATTTTAAAATTAATTTAAAATTTTAAGTAAAATTAATCAGCATATTTTCAAAATAAATTTCTGTATTCATAATTCTAAAAGTTTGGCAGTAAGATTAAAAAATTTATTTTGGCTTTAAAAATGAATAAAATGTTGATTGACCAGTGAATTGAATAAAAGAAAAAAGGTTCGGCAAAATGAAAATAAATTTACATTTTTAGATTTTTTGTGCAATATTTTAGAAATTTTTTATTTTTGTTGTCTATTTGAGAGAGTTTTTTTATAATTTTCTGAAAATTTGCACAAAAAAAATTTAAAAATATGAAAATGAAAAAATGTAAAATTATTTTCTGTTTTGATATCTCCAATATTTTTATTATTAAATTCACTTCAGAAATTTATTTGAATTCTATTAAAAGCATATTTTTTTTATGATCAAAAATTCTCATTTTTTTAAAACGGTTATTTTTTGTTCATCTAAATTTTTGATTGAATCACTAAAATTATTGATATAGTAAATAATTTTTCTAAATTTTCCTAACAAATTTGTATGTATTTCAAAAGCAATTGCTCAAAAAATTTTTGTCGAGACTGAAATTGATCAAAAATGGATGACATATAAGGCTTACTATACCAGAAGTGGATATCAAAGCCTTACTTAAAAGCAGACTTGTCTATAAGTTACAGTTTAAAGTCTAAGTCTGGAAAATCTGTGCAAATTGATTACGATTTATTTTCAATACTTTTTATTGAGTGAAATTATGCATTATTTGCACAGGTTTTGAATAAACAATAATGAATTTATTTTTAAAATTTTTTTTAGCAAACAAAATTATTTTATTAGAAAATAAATTCACGCTTAAAACATAAAATCTTTCTGATTTTAAAAAAATAAAAATAAAAACAAATTAAAGAAAATATTATCTAATTTTTTGGCATTTTTTGTGTATCCATATCCATTTTTTTTAATTTTCGTTCTCATTCAAGACTTGAATGAGCTCTTCTATTTGATGCTAGTCGACCTTTTTTACTTTTCTCGCCAAATGGATTTTAATAATAATGATGTATATTCTACGATCAATTTAGTTTAACTAAATTGACAAAGCAGGATAACTAATAGAATCCCACTATAGTAGACTTTTGTTTGTATTCTACCGACATTGCTGATTTCATTTTCGCTTACACCATACTTCTTTCTTTTTTGAATGATACCATTACACAATTCATAATTATGTTTCATTTTTTTCATTTATTATCACTTGTCTAGTAAATATGGTTATTTAACATAAAAAAAAACACTGTTGTATATTTGAGATAAATTAATCGGGCATGCTTGAGATAAGTTAAACGTTAATTTAAAATTTAAATCTTGATCATTTGTTAACTGTTTCTGAATTTTTTTTTTATTTATTTTTATTTTTTTTTCGTTTCGTATTGTTATTTTCTATTGAATTTTATGCCATTCAAAACTATTGTCACGGCAAACACATTTTTGAGAAACTTAGATAAACAAAAAATTAATAAATCAATCAATTTTAATACTATTTTGATATTTCATTATTATCAAAAGTGTGAAAATTAATATCAATATTCCTTTTTTTCATTAGAAAAAAAATCAGAAAAATCGACTAATTGTCTTTAGCTGATTTAAATTAGAGTTGAAGATTTATATTAATTTTATAATCTCAATATTTTTTAATTGAAAAAAAAAAATTTAAAATATCAATATTTGTGAAATTATTTAGGACTAATTTGTTAACTATTGATTTTTAAGATTTTTTCTGAGTAAATCTAAATTAATATTCAACGAAAACACTTAGCATTTTAAAAATAAAAATCATTTTACCTTTCTTATATATCAAACATCGAGTATTTGAATGTCGAACTAAATTTATTTTTATAAGCTTAGGCATTTTTTCTATAAAATACGTAGCGAAATAATTACATTTAAATTTCTCGAAAAAAATACTTCGAGCGAGGATCGAACTCGCGACCTTCTGCGTGTAAAGCAGATGTGATAACCACTACACCATCGAAGCTCTGTCTTTTCAGATTGAATTATTGAAAAATAAACAAATAATTTTTACAAAAATTTCAATTTGCAAAAAAAAATTTTGATCAAATTATATTTTAAAAAACTTTAAAGATAAGCTTCGATGGTGTAGTGGTTATCACATCTGCTTTACACGCAGAAGGTCGCGAGTTCGATCCTCGCTCGAAGTATTTTTTTCGAAAAATTTTTCTATTGATAAACTTTAACTTTTTTTTTTTTAAGTTGATATTATATAATTCCATTAAATGATTTTTAGAATCTAAAAAATTTTATTTAAAGAAAAATACTAAAGTTTATTCAAATCCTAAAAATATTACATAATTAACTTTAATTAACTGTTAAGTTAGACTATAAAAATAATTTTTTATTTCCATTAGAAACACTATCCGAAATTTTCAGCAGTTTTCAATGACACTTTGACAATGAATGATTTAAATGTTCATGAATTTGATGAAGTTGGTATATTTAAGGGATTTCGTGTCCACAAAGATTCTCATGGAGGACTTTTTTTGCTTAAAAAGCGCATCCGACACTACTTAGATGAAAATCAAAAAAAATACGTTAAATATTTGGATGCTGAGCATATGAATCAACTACCAAAAGGCGAAAATATTTTCAAAATAAAGCTAGAGGCAAAAGAGCCTTTAGAAACTCACAAGCATGAAGAAGAGTATAAAAAGGTAGGCATCTACAAACGAGAAGGTGAATTAGAAGGTAACGATGTATTCACTGGAGTTTATGGTGGTCTTTTTGTCTTTAATAATGATCAGAAGATACGACTAAAAGAATCCGATGTGAAATACATTGAGGATACCAACAAAGATTTTAATGAAAAGAATAAAATTGGAGTTTTTATTGGCAAAGGTAAAAATCATGGTCATACAGTTTTCAAAGGCAAATTGGGTGCTTTATACTGTTTAATTAACGAGAAAGAGAATCCTTTAACCGAGGATGAAAAAAAACTTATAAGCAATTTTCAAAAAGTCAAAAGAAAAAAAATTCAACATAAGCAAGATGAAAATGATGATGACGAAGAAAATCAAAACGAAAATAGTGATGAAGATGATGACAGTCAATCTGACTCCAGTGAAGATAGTGACAGTCAATCTGACTCTGAAGAAAATGATGACAGTCAAGATAGTGAAGAAAGTGAAGAAGACAATTTAAATGATGATAGCGAAAATTCTGATAAAAATTCTTACATTAATAATTCAGATTATAAGAAAATTCAACGAAAAAATCGAAAATAGAAAATTTTAACACTTTTTAATCTTTTAAATAGCAATGAATTTTTTTTTACTTATAGAATTTTTTGCATTCTATAAAATATTTTATTTTAGCTAAAATTCTAAAAATTTTTCACTTCAAGAAAAAAGACAAAAATTTTATTGATCGTAATTTTAGCAAGTAATATAATTGTCCTTTCATTTCATACTTGTTTTAGTTGCACAAAAAATTTTCAATAATTTGAACACGATGTAGAAACCTTTTATAAATTAAAGTCTTAGCAACAAGTTATTTGCTTAGTGTTTTTATTTTTAAATAAAAGAACATTAAAAATCTAGGTAACAATTTTAAATAAAGTTAACTTTTTTTGTTCGAAGAATAAAATAAAAATTTATATCGATTTATTTTTATTTTGAAATTGGGAAAAAAAAAACATTTCTTTTTAACAATTATAAATAAACTAATTGTTGTGCATACGATGCTGGAAAAAAACTTGCAAAAATTAATTTTTTGATTAAATTAAAATAAATAGAATTTTATGATTAAGATTAGTTTTGTGATAAAATTAGAATTTAAATATATTTTTGATCAATAAATAATTAAATTGATTTTAAACAAATTTAAATAATCATCCAAGAAACTGTAAAAATTAAAATTACCTTTTGTTAAAAAAAAGATTCATAATAAAGAAATTAATAATTTACTATAGTCTATCATTAAATGGGTTAGACTTTTTGTTAATAAGAATGCGATGGACATTTATATGGAAGAGAATCCCATTCCAGGGTTGTATCCTTGATGTTTCGCTCTAACTGGATCCAGAGCTAAGATATGCAGAATGTTTAGACACATTGTCAAAAAAGAAATATCAAAAATCAAAATTTTAATAAAAATAAGAGACTTTTAAGATAAATAGAACAAAAAAAGATGCTAAAAATTATTGTATTTTATTTTTAAAGATCAAAAGCAAGTTCTGTAAATGCAACATGGTGCAGCATTCATAGATGCATTATTAAGAATACTCTGGTAAAACTGCAAATTTAGTATAATTAAATTTTACACAAATTTGGTTGTAGTTCATTTTGCACGGTGTCAAAACAACTTTTCCAAATTATTTGTCTTTTAATTGTCAAAAGAAAAATAGCAAATTGTGATAAATTGATGCAAAAATAGAGGAAAAAAAAATGATAATAGATGATTTTTATGGTTATCTTTTTTATTTGTTTTTCATTCAGTTTTTAATTTGAAAATAAAGTTCAATTTTAAATAAATTTTTTTGATTTCAATTTATTTTCTAAGATCCATTCTTGAGATCTTGCGTTTTTATTATTCATTGCAAGCATTAGGAAATTAATGAAAATTTTAAAAATAAAATATTCTATTTTTAGACTAATTAAAAGTTATAGTTAAGTGTATAAATTAGTGAATAAATTTCTAAAAAGTTTAATTATATTCATAATCTATAATGAAATTGCAAACTAAATATTTTGTTATTTAAATATGAATAATTGTTCGTTTGTTTGATTATATACTGGTTCATATAAACCCTTTACACATGGCCAAGTAACATCGACACGGGAGAAGACGATCACATTTTTTGGATCAAACATCTGAATACCTCTGCTCAAACAGACATCTAATTATCCCATAATAATATTAATTTGTTCATAAAAAAATTCTACCCATAGAATTATTTTTGGTAGTTTTTTTAACCAAACCATTGTCATGTGATTTCCTTGAATTTAAAGAAAAACTTCTTAGGGCTTGTCTTTGATTGATTTAACTAGTTTAATATCTCTTTTCTCAACAATTGATTTAAATTTTTTTTTTAAAAGAAATTTTACAAAGCAAAATTCAAAATTATTTTATTTTTAAATTATTTTTTAGAATCAGTAAAAAAATACAAAAAAACTTTAATTTATTGACGAAAAAGTAATATATTTACTATATACATTTAAAAACTATAATATGTTAACTTATCTATTAAAACATTTAGTCACTTGCTTTCAAGAGAGAAGAAGAATTTTTTTTTATTTTTTAATTTAATTATTGAATTAATGTTAATTTTGTTCAGAAAAGCTAATAAACTAGTCAGCTTCAAATCAGTTTCTTAAAAAAAATTTAAATTTGCTTTCGCTAGTCCCAAAGAAAATTTTCAAAAAAGAAAAAGAATGCAAAATTTCTGCCAACTACCTTGACTAAGCTAAATAGCATTGTTCATATTAAGCTCTACTTCGTGCAAGAATAACTTAATTATAATAATAAATGTGAATGCATGCAATTGAATGAATGCGTTGAAGATTTGCAATCACGCTGTTGAAACTTTTTTAAAAAATTTTTTTTTTTTTTTCTAGTTTAACTCGCTGTATTTCTATGATGCAATTGGTTGAGACCATTTTAGGCAATCTAATTAACTATCTGTTTTCTTGTTTAGATTATCTGATAAAGGATAGTTAAATTATAGAAATGGCACCAAAAAAGACAACCAAAGCCGCCGCACCAGCTGCTCAATCAGCTGCCAAAGGTACCTTATTCTCGAAAACTTTACTTTAGTCATAAACTAATGACCTGTTCTAGCCAAAAAACACGTTCAAAAAGGAGCTCATTTGAAACGAAGCCGAAAGATTAGAACCACTGTGCGATTCAGACGTCCAGTCACTTTATCTTTGCCAAGAAAACCAAGATACCAACGCAAAAGTGTTCCTAGACGAAACAAGTTTGTGGACTTTTTGTTTAATATGATGACATTTTACCACATAAATGAATAAAATGATAATTTATGTATTCGTACTGTCTGAATTTATTAGATAAAAATATTTTTCATTAGAAAAAAGAAATTAAACTAATTAAATTTTAGATTGGATCAATTTACCATAATCAAGTACCCATTGACAACTGAGTCTGCCATGAAGAAAATCGAAGATCACAACACTTTGGTATTTGTTACTGACATCAGAGCCAACAAACCACAAATTAAAAACGCTTTTAAAAAATTATACGATGCCGATGTTGCTAAAATCAACACTTTGGTTAGACCAGATGGTGAGAAAAAAGCCTATGTCAAATTGACACCGGACTTTGATGCCATGGATATTGCTAACAAAGTAAACAATTTGAAAATAATTATTAAATTCAATTACTAATTTTCTTTTATTTTTAGATAAATATCTGTTAAATAATTTTATAATTTGTGGTAAATTTTTTTATTAAAATAAAAATTTTCAATAAAAAATTTACTTCAAATGATCAGAAAAAATTTTTTTATTTGAATTTTTTTTTAATTGAGATAATGATGACATTCATATAACATGACTGATTTAATGTGATAATTCATGTATTCGTACTGTCTGAATTCATTTGCTTAAAAGTCCAAAGTAAAATTAATTCTTAGTATTGAAAGTAATAGGCTTTGATTTCTTTGTTTGAACTGAACAAAATTGGGCTTTTGAGTTGAAAAATCAAAATTAATTGTCAAAAATAACATGATTATAAGAGCAAATAGTGTTATTTTTTGCCATAAATTTAGATAATGAGACATTTTAATTTTTTCTTTATTTAAAATAATTTAAAATTTTTAAACTATTTATGCATCATCAATTTTTTCATTTAAACGTCCCTAAAAGTCAAAGCCACTTTTTGATTCTATCAAGGATTTGCTTTTAGAAAAAAATTAATTGAAATTTAGTCAAAGTAAATTCATTTCTATCAAAAAACAAAGTGATTTTTAAGAATTTAATTCATTTTAATTATTATCATTAATTGAATGAATTCTGATTTTTTTTTAAATTAATCAATTTAGTAGAGAAAAAAAATTAGAAAATTAAACAAAAATATGAGAATTTTCAAATACAAATTGCAAATTATTAAAAATTTAATAAAACTTAATCAACTTTATTCAAAATTCAATATGTAAAAAAAAAAATTTAAATATTATATTTGGAATATACACTTCAAGATTATATGCTTGATTAATTTAAAGGGCTTTTCATTGCGTAGTTTTAGATAAGTATATTAAAAATCAAATTAATTTAGTTCTCGTGTTTGAAATTCTCTATCAATGCACACCAGAAACTTTTTCAATTTTTTTTTATTTTACTAAATAAAAGCTCTTTACATGTTTTTCTTCTTGGCAATTTTTATGCATTTTAGAAAATTACTATTTTTTTGTCAAAAAATCTCATTTTATACTCGTGAGGCAATGTGAGTACCAGCGAGTTTAACACAAGAAGATTTTTTCTGAAAGAGCATTCAATTTTGCATTAGAAAAATTAAAATCTACTGGTTATAACAATCCTTTTCCAATTTAAAGGGAGCTAAAGACAACCAACTTTCAAAAAAAAAAAAGAAAAAGTTTTTAATTTATTTATTTTTCAAATTATCAACTTGAATTAATATTTTTTTAATCGCTAATGACTTTTTGAATTAAATCATTTTTTTCCATTACCAAATTTTGATTTTTCATGACGTCTAAGCACAAATCAAAGCAGCATGTACTCTTGATTCATTAGAGGAGATTCGGCACTATCGATTGATATATAATTTCACTTGTAAAACTATCACAAAAAATTCATAAAATTTCAAATTAACTGTTAGTCTTAAAAAAATTAGAATCAAAATAGCTTTTTTATTTTTTCTAAAATAATTTTTTTATTAACTGGTGGCCAAAAATGGCCGTCCTAAAATTTATTTAAAAATTAATAAAATAATAAATTTTTTTCTCTGGTTTCAAAAATTCATATTTTTTATAAACTTTGTTTCAAAATTTATCACTCTGGCTTATTATTCAAAATAATACTAATTAAAAATTTATAAATCAATTTCTAATTTTATTTAAAAAAGATTAAGATCATAAAATTCAATCTTTTCAATAAACTTTAAATTTTTATGAGTTATTATAAAGGAGCAAGCTAAATTATGATTTTTTTAAATTACGTTTAGCATTTTTTCAAATTTTTACGCATTAAATAAAAAATTGATAAAAAAGAACATAAATAAATTTTAGCTAATTTTGTCCTTTGAAAATATAGACAAGAAAAATATAATCCTTAAGACACATTCGAATGCAAATTGATTAAATCATAAATTAAATGAATTAAACACTCCCTTAAATGACATTTTGAAAATAATTTGGAAAAAAAATTTTTAGGCAAATTTTTTTAAACCTGTAATTGCTCTATTTTCTTACACCAAATGCTTTATGGAAACTTTATTTTTTATATTATACATAGAGATATAATATCTTAAAGAGACTATTTAAATAATAAAAGGAAACATTTTTTTATAACTACGAAATATCTAGAAAATTAACAAAATTTTAAATTTTAGCTCATATAAATATAAGATAAAATTTGATATCTAACAAAAATGAATAAAAGAACAATATTCATAGTTAGTGGAATAGCGGCAATTGCTGTCGTTGCAATAGTTGTACCAGTAGTCACCGTTGTTCTTACTCGCCAAAATACTGAATGTGAAATTCTCACTACTACAGTAGTTCCGTCAACAACAACAGAATATGCTCCCACTAAAAAACCTTATGATCCTAATGCACTGTCAGAAGAAGATAAAACAAGAATTGATTGCTTTTTGGAAGCTGAAAGTAGATTTGAAAATTTAACAAAATTTCAGTGCGAGGAGGTCCGTGGTTGTATTTACTCACCACTAGGTTATCAGCGAGTCCCCGACTGTTTTTTCAATCGAACCAAACTAGGCTATGAATTTGTCTCAACTAGTTCTGAAATTAATAAAGAAATTATTTTTTTGAAAAAATCACCTTTGGTCAAATCACCATATTTGGAAGAAATAAAAAATTTGAAATTAACTGTTGAGTATTTAGCAGATAATTTGGTACATGTTAAAATAGTGGATGCTGATGATGATACTCGATATGAAGTTCCATACAAACTAAATCAAGTTCCTTTAATAGCTGACAAAGCTAATAGCAAAGCAAAATTTGAGTTTTCCCAAGATCCTGATACAAAATTGTTCTCTTTTAAAATTTTACGCAAGTCTACAAATGAGGCCGTTTTTGACACGAGTATGGGTGCATTTGTTTTTAATAACCAATTTTTACAAATTTCGACCAAGCTTCCTTCTCGGCATATATTTGGTTTTGGCGAGAACAATCATGAAAAATTAGCTCACGACTTGGACTTTAGATCATGGGGTATGTTTGCAAGAGATAATGCACCTGGGTGGGGTGACAACCGCAACAATTACGGATTTCAACCAGTTTATTATGCGTTGGAAAATTCGACCAAGAGTCACATGGTTTTATTTTACACCAGCAATGCCATGGGTAAAATTTTTAACTTAAAAAAATCTCTTAAAAAGTAGTAGTATATTGGACATAGTCTTACTAAGTATAGTCTTCTGTTTCGGTCCAATTAAGAAAGATTGGCTTCATTTAAAGCATTTTTCTTTAATTCCATATGATTCTAATTTTATCAGAAGTTTATGATGTGATACTTTATCAAATGCTTTAATGAAATCAGTGAAGATGATATGAACTCTTTTACCGCTTTGAATTTCATATGTCAATTAATCCATGTACTCTAAAAGATTGCCTTTTTAATGTAATAGTCATAAATCCGTATTGTCTTTCACTAATTAGTTTGCTTGGAGCAAAAATAACATTCTTAATGATCTTTCCCAGAAATTGTGATACTGCTATACAATTTTTTGCATGTTGTTTATGGTGGATTAAACTGAAATTATGCTTGTTTGTGATTGAAGTTCAAATATGAATTCTTTATCATTAGGATTCAAAATATTAAAAACAAAATTGAAATAATCGTTAATCGTCGATTGACTTTTAAAGCTTTGTCATATTTTATTTTACATGAAATTTCCATATCCACGAATTCTCTTCTTGTTTAGTTTATTGAATAAATATAAATGGCACAGTTAGTGACATGCACCTATTATTACAGTACTATGTATGAGAATTACTTTATATATATGTTGTTGTTTTTTAGTAGTAGTAGTATTAATGCTGTGGGAAACTTGAGTCTCCTAGTGGTGTCGCACGTAGACGATCCACTAAAACAGCCTACGTCCAAATTTTAAATAAGCTATTTTTGATAGCTTATATTTTTACATAAATTTATTTTAGCTTTTTTTTTTTTTCATCTCAGTAACTTGTCAATCCTTTTTTTAAAAATGTTCGTTTTTGTGACACTCTTAGTCACCGCATTCAGAGTATTCTAATTTCCTGCTGTCCGGTTTGTAAAAAAGTTTCAATTTCGGATCAGCTATCGCTCAATTGCTTAATGACAGGTTCTTGTGTTCCCCGCCGGGCTATTTAGCCAGCCAGCTTTTGATCCCCGTTAATAAATGCCACTCTATCGTGACCGTGCACAATTTTATGTAGCTGGATGAGGTCACCGCGACAACGCCGCTCTGCAAGTGTAGACCAACCTTAGGGAGAAATATTTAAATGTTAAACTGATTCGACTTGCGACCATTGTTGCTCTTGCCGCAGCTCTCTTGGCCTGTTCGCCTGACTTGAGATCACTGGTGATGATAATACCAAGATCGCGTTCTTGAGTTGTTTTCGCCAACTTGTGGCCTCCAAGCTGATAAGTCATAGCGCTTGTTGTTGGCTCCAAAATGCATGACGACACACTTTTCTTTGTTGAATTTAGTCTGCCATGTATCAGACCATACTATCAATCTGTCCAGATCTAATTGAAGCTCATTAGAATCATCCAGCCCCTTTACTAGCTTCAACAACTTGCTGTCATCCGCTTAGAGTTTGCAAACGGAGCTGCAAACGTCCGGCATATCATTGATGTATATGATAAATAGCAAAGGACCGAGCAAAGATCCTTGAGGTACCCCACTGGTTACCGATACCCAGTTTGAGGCAGTTTCACCGATCACTACTCACTGCTTGCGTTCGCTAAGGAAAGACCATATCCATTTAACCAGTAAATCAGGGATGCCATATGATATTAGTTTAACAAGTAAAGTTCATGCGGCACTTTATCGAACCCTTTTTCAAAGTCTAGGTAAACGACATCTGTCGGCAGCCTATGACTCATGCAGTTTGTCAAGAAGTCCATCGTTTCTAGAAGATTGGTGACACATGCTTTGTGAGGCATAAAACCATGCTGTTTATCTGTTATGAGCTTATTTACCTCAAGATGTTTGACAATGTAGTCCTTGATAAGGGACACTTTGCATGGGACAGAAGTCAAAGAGACCGGGAAGTTGTTTTTTAAGAATTAAGAATAAAAAATAAAAAACGAAAATTTTAAGCCGAATATATTTTGATATTATTTAGTGCTGTTTTACATCTTGTTCATTTAATTGAAAACAATCTTTGGGCTTCTTTTTGCTAATTCTTGTTCGTTTTTTCTTATTTTTTATTTGACTAAAATATTTCGAATTAATAAGCTTTTACCAATAGGTAACTTAAGTTTGATTTTCTTGAGACCACTTAATTTTTCAATTCCATTCTAGTTTCATTTTAAAAAATGCATTCTTTATTAAACATTATTAAACAACAATTTTAGAATACTTATTCACTCCCACGCCAAGTTTAACCATGAGAACTATAGGTGGAATTTTCGATTTGTATTTTGTTGTTGATGATACTCCGGAGGATGTATTCAAAGCTTATCATAATGTAAAAATTGATTTTGTTTGCAATATTTTTTCTAAATTTTTGAAAATTTAAGTTAATTGGTCGGGCTGCTTTCCCACCGTAACATTTATCAATAGAAAAAATTTATAAATTTCTATTTGTTTTTTGCTTTAGCTATTGGTCTTTTGGATTTCAGATATGCCGTTGGGGCTATAACAATTTGTCCGATGTCAAAGATGTAGTTGAACGAACCAGAAACATCCAGCTACCTCAAGTTTGCACTAAAAAAGTGACAATTAAACAAATTTATCTTGTTTTATTAGGATGTTCAATATATTGATATTGAATACATGATTGGATACAGAATTTTAACAGTTAATCAGCTGAATTTTTCTGGTCTAAGTGATTTTCAAAAAGACCTAGAGAAAAATGGAACCAAACTTATTCTAATTGTTGTAAGTTAAAAATTTTACAATTGCTTATCTAATTTTTATGGAGAAAATTTAAGTTGAAAATTTTTTTTTTTGAAAAAATTAGATTTTAGTGTGATAAAAAAAAAATTATAAAGAGTTGTTTAAAAGTCGTTTGGACTTTAAATTCCGGCTTTTGCAACGCTTGCACAAAAATGTATCATTATAGTCAAATGGTTTATTGGCTAAAATATTCTTTAAATTTTTTTTTTTTTTCAATTTTGTGAACATACAAAAGCCAAAAATGGTTAAACAAAAATTCGACAATTTAATTTGTGTTTATTCAATTTAGTTAAAGACGAACACATCTAAACATGTTTCTTTTAGATTATTTTAGTCTAAAGATTATTTTTTTATTAAAACTAAAAAAAGAACAAAACTAAACTGGTATTTATTATTTTTGAAAAATGAAATTTTATAAAAATTTTACTTTGCCAAAATTCTTCCTTTTACAAAAATATAAATATTTCATTTAGGAGTGAATGCTAGCTCTGAGCCAAAGGCTCACTTTTAGACTCATTCTGTTAATTTGGAAATGAAGAAAAGATTTTTCTTTTTTGACAATTGAAAATTCCATCTAACATGATTTCTAATAAACATCTTCATGATTTTAATCATTTAAAATTTGATTGATCTGTTACTTTAGTTTTTCTAATTTATTTTCAGGATCCTGGACTAGTGATGGAACGCAATAATTCATTATATGTATCAGGGCTAGAAAAAGATATTTATATAAAATGGCCAAATAACTTGCAACCATATGATAGAGATAATTTAGGCACAAATGAAATGATTTCTTGGTGCTGGCCAAACGGAAAACTAATGTATCCAGATTACATGAACTCGAATACGCATGACTGGTGGTTTGAAGTAATCAAAGAGTTTGTCAGCAATCCAACAAATGGTAGTGATATGAATGGAATTTGGATAGACATGAATGAACCATCATCATTTGAGACCAATGAATTAAAGCCTTGGAATTGGTTGTATCCTGAAGACGATCAAGACAGATATCCTTTTTTTTCTCTTAAGTGTCCAGTTAACAAACTTGATGATCCACCTTATCGAACAAGTTAATTTTAAAACTGAATCTTATTCAGTATAGATACAAGTTATTATTTAGAAAGTGCATTTGCTTTTGATTCTGATGGCCAACTAAATCCAAAATCTCGTCTCTCTCAAAAAACTTTGTGTATGATCGGAACGCATACTTTTGAAGGCAAACAATATTATCATTATGATGTTCACAATCTATATGCTCATTCACAAGCATTAGCTACTTATAAGTAATTAAAAAAAATTTAGTAGTAGTTTTTCTTTTGGATTTTTTTTAAATTGTTTTTTAGTGCTTTCAAAAAAGTCAAAGTTAACAAAAGACCATTTGTTTTGACAAGATCAAATTTTGTTGGTACAGGAAAATACTCTGCCCATTGGTAAGCAAAAATTTCAACAACAAAAAAAATGAAAATTTAATTAATTCACAAGGCTTGGTGATAACGATGCTACCTGGAAACACATGAAGATGTCTATAATAGGTGCTATCGAATATAATATGTTCGGAATTCCAATGGTGCTAATAAAAAATAAAAAAAAATTGAATAAATTTTTTTTTTAAATTAAGATAGGAGCTGATATATGTGGATTTTTTATCAGTGTACAAGATGCAGAAATGTGTACCAGATGGCTACAATTGGGATCATTTTATACATTTTCTAGTAAATAATAAATAATCAATTAATTTTGTTAGCTTTTACATTTTTAAGGAAATCATAATGCAAACGGCAATCTACCAAAAGATCCTGCATCTTTCAATAACAAAACTTTGGAAGATTCCACTAGAAAAGCACTTAAACTACGTTATGAACTATTACCCTACATCTATACCATAATGTATCACGTAAGTCAAAATGGCGGCACCGCAATGAAAGCTCTTTTTTTCGAGTATGTTCACTTATTTTTTCCTTTTTCAAATAGTTATTGTTTTTGCTTAGATTTCCCGAAGATTTCAATACTTATGAAATTGATGAACAATTTTTACTAGGACATATTTTGGTTTCACCGGTTCTTCAACCAGTTAGATCTTAATCCGAAAATTTTTTTTTTTCTTTTAATAAAATTGTTATTTTCTAGGGCAAAACTGAAGTAAGAGCTTATTTTCCTCGAAATGCTGCATGGTACGACCTACGAACTGTAAGTAAAATTTTATTTTATTTTCAAATTTAATTTTTATTTTGAAAAAAAGGGAAAAGAATTTCAACAAGGAGTTTATATATTGCCAGCTCCTATTGACTATATAAATATTCATCTGAGAGGTGGCATTGTGGTGCCTACACAGGAGCTTGGTTCGTGTTTAAACACTGAATGCGCGTAAGTTAAACAATGATTATTTTTTTCAATCAATTTAAAAATTAAAATTTATCATAAAGGAGAAAAAATGCTTTTGGTTTAATAGTTGCTTTAGATAAAGACAAAAAAGCGAAAGGTTCTCTATTTTGGGATGACGGAGAATCGGATGTATCTGGTTCTAATTATCATTTGGTTAATTACGAATTTGATTCAGGCGTAATATTAAAAATAATTTTTTTTTTTGCTTAATTTTTATCTATTTTAGTCACTCAAAATGACGATTCAAAAAAATTACTCTGAAATTGGTGGTCTGTTTTACAGTTCAATAAAATTCTACGGATTTGAACAAAGTTTTGCCAATGTTAAACTTGACGGAAATTCTATTGATTCAAGCAATATAGAAAGCAAAGTAAATATGTGCAAAAATTTTTTTTTTTTTTGATTTTTGTTTTATTTTAGGACAATGTGGTTACTATTTCAAACCAAAAAATTTCTCTCAATCAAAACCATGCTATAGAATTTTCTTAAATTTGATAATAAAATAAAAATTTATTTAATAAAATTTTGCTTAAATTAATGATTTTTTTGCAAAAAGATAATTTTTTAGCTAAGTCATTATTGCAGGTTTAGAAAAGCAAATTTTTGCTTCTTTAATATGTTTATTTTGAAAAAAAAAAAGAAATAAATTACTTCAAAAAATTTGCTATGTCAGATAAAGAAGATTATATTGATTACTGGATAAACAAGTGGCAAAATAAAGAAACTTTTTTTCATAGAACAAAAAATAATCCGTAAATTAGCCCTATGATTTGGGACAAAAATCTATTTTCATTTTTGAAGATATTTAGAAAAACACTTCGAAAAAATTCTAGACAAAAATGGTCGCATATTATTTCCTTGCTGTGGAAAAGAAATCGATATGGCATGGTATGTCATAGCAATAAATTCCTTTAAAAACCCATTATTTAATTTATTAAAGGCTCGCTTCCTTAGGAAACCAAGTTGTTGGAGTTGAAGTATCAGAAATTGCCTGTGAAGATTTTTTTAAAGAAAACAACTTAAAATACTTTGTTACTGATTTGAACCAATTTAGACTTTTTGAGGTTTTTTAAGTGTTTCAATTTTTTCTATTTAATATTTTCAATTATCTTAGAGTGAAGACGGTGGAGTTAAAATTTACAACGGTGACTTTTTCAAATTTGATTTGAAATACGAAAAACCTTTTGAATCCGTTTGGGATAGAGGTTCATATGTAGCATTTCCAAAGCACATAAGAGATAGGTTTATAGTATTTTTTTGATATTTATTTGTAGATAAAAAAATAATTTAAGGTATCCAAGTCATATGAAAAGTTTACTGGGTAAAAATGTTAGATATTTGCTCGATACGGTTCAATATGACCAGTTGTTATATGCTGGGCCACCTTTTTCAATATCTGATGATGAAATTATCCAAAATTTTGGTTCCTTATTTAATTGTGAGCAAATCGAGCAAAAAGCTATAAGACCTTGTCACCCTGGAATGGACCAAGTTGGAATTATGAAAGAAAGCATTTACTTTTTAACTAATAAATAAATTTTGATTTTTCTAGTATTTGAGATTTTTTAATTTAATATAATTTTTAATAGCAAAATTAGATAATAGGGTTTTTCCATTGAGCGAAAAAGGAGAAATATCTGGGCTATATGCAAAATGAAAGAGAAGTTCGATTCTTTCCATCTCTTATATTTTTGCCATTGTTCTTCGAGCTGTATGAGGTCTAGCGTTTTCTAGCCTTTTAATTTAAGCACATTTTCAACTTCCACTAGGCATATTTCACGAGCTACTGCTTTTATTGATAAATTTTTTTCCTATAACATTTCTAAAATTTCAAAATGTTCATTTGAAATTTTCATTTTATGAATTTTTTTTAGAATTAAATAAGAAAATAGTTAGAAATCTCATTTAAAGAGCATTCAATAGTGTTTATTCTAATATATAATATGAGTTAAAGCTTTAGAATTACAAAGATGCTAAAATCAAAAATATCAACTCTTTTAAAAAACGCAAAATTTTATGACTAAACATAATAATTTAAAATGGGAGGGAACAAAATGCTAAAATATTACTTAATCATGTGATTTTAAACGAGTATTTGGAATAAAAAAAAATATTTAAAAGTAACTATAAGAATGACTAATCATTTTTTAAATACTATAAAGTATATATAAAAAATAAATAAAAATGTAAATAAAATTTATAAATTATAATGTCAGGAGAAAAATTGATGCCAACAAAAACTCATCCAGAATTTTGGAATGAAAGATGGATCAAAAGCGAAATTGGATTTCATCAGTCTAATAATCATAAATATTTGGAAAAACATTTATCGAAATTACTTTCTAATCAAAATAAAATGCGCATTCTTTTTCCTTTTTGTGGCAAAGCGGTTGACATGGCCTGGTAAACAATTCTAAAAATATACTTCAAAAATTTTTAACATTACATCTAAAGGCTTGCATCACTTGGCCATGAAGTTGTAGGAGTTGAATTTGTTCAAATGGCTTGTGAACAATTTTTTTCTGAAAATAACATAAAATATTCTGTCAAAGACCTAAAGGATTTAAAGCTCTTTACTGTATGCTTATTTTTAAAATTTAAATAAAAAGTATTTTTTATTAAAATAATCAAATTTTAAAAGAGTGAAGATGGTAGAATAAAGTTGTACAATGGGGACTTTTTTAAATTCAATTCTGAGTTGGAAAAGCCATTTGAATGTGTGTGGGATAGAGGAGCTTATGGTGCCCTTCATTTAGACTTACGAATCAAGTAAAAATTTTTATAATTTTTTTGAATTTATTTCCAATTCATGTTTGAGATATGCTGAACACATGAAAAATCTTTTATCTCCTTCAGTTCGCTATCTGCTTGATGTATTTGAATATGATACATCATTGTTTCCGGGTCCACCCCACTCATGTCCACAAGAAGAAATTAAACATCATTTTGGTAACAAAAACTAATTTAATCTAAATTTAAAGAAAAATATTTGATTTAATATTTAAGGCTCTGAGTTTCAAATTGAGCTACTTGAAAGCGAGAAAACCATTTCTCTAAATCAAAAGCTAACTGAGGCAAACCAACCTTTAGATAGATTATACCTTTTATCTAGAAAATAGGACATTTTTACAATTCTAATTATTTTATGAAAATAAATATTTGATAAAATTTTTTTTTTCATATGATCTAAAAAAATTAAAAAGGAGATTTACAAATTTTTTTTTAGATTTTATTAAAAATTAAAATAAAAAAAAACTCCAATGTCAAATTTTTTAAATCCAACAATTACAAAGTTGGAACAATGGACTAACAAATGGGAGAATAACCAAATTGCTTTTCATCAAATGAATAACCATCCGTTTTTAGCTAATAATCTACAAAAATTAATAAGCAATGATAATGAAAAAATTCGAATTTTGTTTCCTTTGTGCGGAAAAGCTGTTGATATGGCATGGTAATTTCTCATAAAGAAATATACAAAGAGTAATTAGAATTTTTCAATAAAGGCTAGCATCTTTAGGTCATAGAGTAGTCGGAATAGAAATCTCACAAATTGCTTGTGAACAATTTTTTACTGAACACAATATCAAATACACAAAATTTAAAATAAAAGACTTTAATTTATATTCAGTAAAATAATTTTTTACTTTCAATTTTTATTTTTTTCATTTAGTTAATTTTAAAAGAGTGAAGATTGTAGAATAAAGTTGTACAATGGAGATTTTTTTAAATTCAATTCTGAATTGGAAAAGCCATTTGAATGTGTGTGGGATAGAGGAGCTTATGTAGCTTTATTTTATGAGCTCAGAATAAAGTTTAATTTTTTTTTAAATTAAAAAAAATTAGAATTTTTTTAAGGTATATTGAGCATATAAAAAAGCTATTGAATGAAAGAATAAGGTATTTGCTAGAAGTATTTGACTACGATCAAACTTTATATCCGGGTCCGCCTTTTTCTTGTCCAATTGATGAAATTCAACTTTTGTTTGGTTTGGTTATTCTTGAATTAAATAATTTTTTATGGAATTAATTTTTTATTAGGTGAAGATTTCAAAGTAGAATTCATCGAAAGCAGAAATTTCAACCCATTCAGTGACTTGTTAGTCGAAAATAAACATCCAGTTGAAAAACTTTATTTTGTTACAAGAAAATAAATCACTGTTTGCTCGATTAAACGCTTATTCGAACATATAATTCAAAATAAATTTTAATAAATTATAAAAATGTAGAATAATATTTGGCTAAATGCGATTTAATTTACTTTTCTAGAATTAAAATTATTTTTAATTCAATTCAGTTTAAAAACATTTAATGAAATTTAACAAAAAAATTAGTGTTTTTTAGAAAAATTTTCTTGCTTAAAAATAAAGGAAAAAATTTATTTGATAATGGTTTTTTTAAATTACCAAGAGTAATTAAATATTTTTTATAAAAATTTGTTAATCATTTAATTTAAAATTTTTTCAGATTTTTTCTAGCTTAGCATCAAAAGAAACAGGAATCGAGTATTGGAATCAGTCATGGAAAAAAAACGAAATATTCTTCCACAAAGATGAGAATAATGCATACTTGGTCAAGCATTTAAATAGAATGGTCGATAATGAGATTAAAAGAATATTTTTTCCGCTTTGTGGCAAAGCGGTTGACATGGCCTGGTAAAAAAAAATTCTAAAAATATCCTTTAAAATTTTTAACATTTATTGAAAAACATCTAAAGGCTTGCATCACTTGGCCATGAAGTTGTAGGAGTTGAATTTGTTCAAATGGCTTGTGAACAATTTTTTTCTGAAAATAACATAAAATATTCTGTCAAAGACCTAAAGGATTTAAAGCTCTTTACTGTATGCTTATTTTTAAAATTTAAATAAAAAGTATTTTTTATTAAAATAATCAAATTTTAAAAGAGTGAAGATGGTAGAATAAAGTTGTACAATGGGGACTTTTTTAAATTCAATTCTGAATTGGAAAAGCCATTTGAATGTGTGTGGGATAGAGGAGCTTATGGTGCCCTTCATTTAGACTTGCGAATCAAGTATGCCAATCATATGAAAACTTTACTTGACAATAATGTTCGCTATTTGCTTGTTGTTTTTGACTATGATCCTAGAACATTTGAGGGCCCTCCTCATTCAATTAATATTGAAGAGATTCAACAAAATTTTGGTAAAAAATTTAACTTTTCAATTTTCCTTTTTTATATATAATTTTTGTCAAGGCCACAAATTTAAATTAGAATTGATCGATAGCCAACCATTTGAATCATACAACAAAACAATAAATTCTGAACCAGGTTTTAACAATCTTTTTTTAATAACCAAGCATTAAATATTTTTAAATTAACATTTTATCTTATATAATTTTCATAAATTAAAAAAGTATAATTAGTCTATGTTAAATTTTATTTTCAAAATAAATATTTAAAACAAATTCTATGGTATTTGTATTGTTTTATGTTTAAAATGGATAAAATTGAGACTACATACACTGATGCAAGTTACTGGTCGGACAGATGGAAGAATTCTCAAATTTCTTTTCACAAATCTGTAAATCATCCGTAAGAAAATTTTAAAATTTAGGATTATTTTTATCGCCAACAAAATACATATATACTAGATGACTCTTTTTCTTTGTGCTTTTTTAGATCATTCTGGTTTTATTAACTATTAACTATTTTTCTGAATCATTAATAATAATTTAATTAAAAACAACAATAATTTTTATTAAGATTTTTGGAAAAATACTTTCATCTTTTGGCAAACGATGATACCAAAATTAGAATATTTTTTCCATTATGTGGCAAAGAAGTAGATATGGCTTGGTAAACTTTTCTATTTTTCTCTCCAATAATTTATGAATTAATAAAGGCTATGGTCGCTAGGACATGAGGTAGTTGGTGTAGAGTTTTCAGAGATTGCATGTGAACAGTTTTTTACCGAAAACTCAATTAATTATAAAATTTCAACGTTGTCTAATTTCAAGCTATTCAAGGTATATATCTAATCAGCTGGACTATTAATTTTTTTAGTTTTTAGAGTTTGGATAATCGAATTAAATTGTACAATGGAGATTTTTTTAAAATGAATCGGGATGTTGAAAAACCATTTGGCTATGTTTGGGACAGAGGATCTTTGGTGGCTTTGCCAAAAGACTTGCGAATCAGGTATGATTATTGCAGTACGGTCGATCCTTGATTTAACGAATGACTTGGTTTCAAAAAAAGTGCTTCCGTTGTATCAAAATTTACATGTTAAAAAATAGGAACATTTCGTTCTCTCTGGTAATGGCTTGTAAAATAATGGACTTTCGTCAGCATTGAATATATCATTGATGTCGTAATCCTTTATGAAAGTGATCCTATTTCTTGATATGAAATTACATAACTAGCCACTGCTTGCCTTGGATTCCGGATGATTTAACATTTTTCCATATTTAAAGGCTTGTTGTTATATGTCAGTACCAGATATTGTTACGTTTGTGTAATTTTGAATTTCAGTGAACCAAAAAACAAACTGCTTTACATATATTTTTTCTTCAACACACATCTTAATTATATCTAATTTTGTTTCTAGTGTATTTGTTTTTGCTTGATTATTTTCGTTCATTTTCGATTTTTTTGATTGATAATAAGTAGTCTTTTTCTATTTGTACTATGTAACGAGCTAATGCTCCTTCAGATTTAAAAAATAAAATTTAAAATCAATTCAGTATGGAGTAACAGGGTACATATGTTTAATTATTTGGTCAGAAAATTAGTTTTTGAAAAATAAAAAAAAAAATTAATTGATTGTTTTAAGGTGTCAAATTTTTATCTTTGATTTCATTAAAGTAGGGTATTTTTTTTTAAATTGCTTTTTATTAAAGTAAAATTTCCAATAAACAAATTCAGTAAAATCAAAATAATTTTGTATGTATTTTATTGTCTTCAATAACTTTCAAAAGGGCTCTTTAAGGACAGTTTCTTTAAAGCAAGGATCGACTGTAATTTAAAATCAATTTTACAAAAAATTATTTAGATATGTAGAACATATGCTCGGCTTACTTGGTGAAAAATTTAAGTATTTGATGGATACATATGACTATGATCAAAATCTTTACCCGGGACCTCCGCATTCGGTTCGAATGGAAGAAATTCAGAAACTTTATGGTAAAATCTAATTAAATTAATTTATTGTATATGATTGATCAAAAATTTCGAATTTTCGAAGGAGAAAGATGCACTATTGATTTAATTGAAAGCAAAATGCACAATCGTCCATTCAACGAAAAATTGCGAGAATCCAATTGTCTTTTTAATAAATTATATTTTTTGAAAAATAAAAATTAGAACTAATTTTTTTTATTAAATTTTTTAATTTAAATAAAAGTAATAATTAACAATTTTTTTAAGTTTTTAAATTAGCTCTAAAGAGTTAGATGTTAAATTTATTGGAATTTTATGGAATAATTTTATTGAAACCTTAGTGTCCATCGATTAGCCCGCGGTTGCTAGGGCTGGGTTGCTAGGGTTAGCCACCGAGGAGGCTTACGGATACTCTAAATTAAATTTAACATCAGGAAGAAAATATGAGAAAAAGAAAAGAAGAAAAGAAGTGGAAAAAAGAAGAAG
>PJRA01000313.1:749162-806432 GCA_016987375.1 Brachionus koreanus | reverse complement strand
CTCGGACTAATTATAACTTTTTTTTTTTTATAGCTACCATAGCCAGACTAAAGATAGTCTCGCTCCGCAGGTATCATGCTGTAGCTTATCATTATTATTTTTATTATTTTTCAACAAAGGTATTTTTTCACTAAAATAATTCTGTTTAGTGATGTTTTTAAGCAAAAAGTTAAGTTTATAAAATTAAATTAATTAATATTAACAATGATTTTTATTTTAAAAATTAATAAAATATAATTAAAACATTTTGTTTTTTATTCTCTTTTATTTGAGCGCACCAAGCTAAGCATTTGAGTAAAATAAAACCTAAACGGTTTATGTGGTATTTACTTGTTTAAACGCTGTAATAATAAATAAAATCGTTTAAATTGTCCGTAAGCATTAGCGAGCCGTCATGGCATACAAAAAAACTATCTACATTTTTTATTGACTTTTCCAAATTGTTCTCAACAATAACTTTTTTATCTTTAGTATAAACGCAAATAGATTTATTTTCGCGATCAACGCAAATAATTCTTTCGGCATCTTTTTCTTCATCCCCTAAACTCAATTTAACAAAACAATTAATACAATTGCGTAGTTTAATCTTTTCCATGAATTCTCCACTTTTCTCTGAGTATACATTAATGCAAGAAAAGTACTCATCAAACATGTAAATTCGGCTATTTTCGACTGCTAAAATTTTTTCCAAATTTAAGCATGCCAACAGGTCACTTTTAGCATTGAGACCTTTTGCATCGTCATCAAACACCGGCTGTTTTTCCAAGTTGTAATCGAATTTGTGCAGAAAAGGAAAAACAGTGGATATTTTTGCATAGATAAAATTGTTGTTTAAGTACAAAAAACTTGCTTTGTCATCCAAGATTATTGACTTGACTAGTCCAAGCTTATCAGTGAATAGCTTAAGAATATTTCTTCCTGTTTTATAGTCAGTTAGCGAGACGCAAACATACTTTAGACTTGTTTGAACAAAGTTCACTTTTCCTTTAAACTCGTTGTGCTCATAGAAAATTTTGCTAGACAAATCACATACCTGAAAATTTACATCACTAAATTCATCATAATCTTTTTTTGAGACTAAAAGAATTTTTTTGTATCCCACTGGTCCAGTGTAAATTAATTTAATATTCAAGTCAATATTAATAACATCTTTTTTGACTATATGATTCAAATATTTAACAGTTAAAGGTAGTTGCATAGGATCGGATGAAATTTCGAAGTCTAAATTACCGATGTAATTTTCTAAAAGTGTATTAATTTCATTTTTTTGATTAAATACTATTTTGTTTATATTTAACAAATATTGGTTAATAAAATTAATTTTTTGACTTAAATCCAGATTTAGAATTTCACAATCTGCTAATAATTTGTCATGTTGATCAAATGATGAATCGTTTAGATTTATTTGCCAATTTTTGAGCTTTTCTTTTATGCATGATCTAAAATAAGATAAATTTAAATGTTTAAAATAGCAGATGAAAGAATTTTCAATCGAATCTAGTTCTCGTTGGATATTTTTCTTTATTTCAAGAGCCTTTCGTATTAAGTTTTCAACATTGTTCGATATTTCACTTCTGAGCAGAGAAAAATAATCAGTTATATTAGTTTCGGTTGATTCTTCGATTCTAGTCAATTCGTCAAGGTTTAAATTGATTGATTTGTAAAAATCGGATATTTTTCGGTATAGATCAGTGTTAATCACATCAACAGGCTTCAGATTAAGTAGTTTAGACAAGGCTTCATTTATTGGTAATTTTATTTGGCCATTTGAGGTAGTAATTTGTAGATTTTTGGATTTACATAACATACAGCAGCCGTTTAAGTTCATTTTTTCTGCGCATTTTTTACATATTGTTTTCCAGCAACACGGAACCATGAGCGGTATGTCGTAACGATTTAGACAAACCGGACACTCTAGGACACTATCGAATTGATTCTGCTCGTAAAACATTTTATAAGACACTTTTTTCGTATTTAAATATTCAAAAATTCTTTGATGTTTACTTGAAATATTTTATTAAAATTAGATATTTTTTTTTGCAATATTGTGCTTAAATTAAACATATTTTATGTGGATTTTTTTAAAAAATTTATTATCTAATTTTCAAAAAAGGCGAAATTTAATTACTTTTTAGAACTTTTTATATCAAAAATGTTATTTCTTAAAAAAATATTCAACTTTGAAAATTTAAATTTTATTAAATTTAAAATTAATGATGTCATTATATTTCTTTGATCAGTTTTTGTTAAGTTTTTTTTTTATAGTTTTTCTTAATAAACAGATTTGATGCTATTATCAGTTATATTCTGATTTATTGAATTATTGACCATCAAGAGCCAGTTGTTATTAGAGTCATTAACTATGCATTAATTGGCTTGTTTAAAAAGGAATATAAAAGTCACTTTATATATTTATTATTATGCTTGGTTGTGCTTTTATATCAACCATTTTTTAGTTCATATTGGCAACAAAAATCCAGAGTTTGATTATTAATTGATTCAAAAACCTCGAGTAAGTCAAATGTTGAAAGAAATTTGGTTATTTACATACAAAGTGATTTAAAATGGAATACTAAGTCAAAAATGCTACAGTTACAGGAGTTGAGAAGAAATAGCTATTCTCTTACTCGTGAAAGAATAAAGAACTGTCTTCCAAGATTTAACTTTTTTACAAATAGAGTTGTAAATGGATGGAATAAACTTCCGGAAGATGTAGTAAATGTAAAGAGCATAAATAGTCTCAAAGCTAAGCCTGATAGTTGGTTGGCGAAACAAAAAGAAACGACTGCTACAGCTCTTTAGAGCTATGCTTAGATAACCTCTAAGCTGCAGTTTTACTACTACTACTACTAGTACTAAATGTATAGATAGTTATATATTTTGAAATTTGTTTTTATTTTTAACTTTTTCTATTCAATATTTTTAGTCACCTCTTAAATTTACCCAAACTAATTAACATATTAAATAAATGAATAAAAGTAAAAGTACAATTAAAATAAGTTAACATTGAATAAAATATCAAATTATAACTTTAAATTTTTGTGTAAAGTACTTTAAAACTTTTTTCAGAAGTTTTTAATTTTAGTGAAGATTATTTTTCTAGAAAATATTATTAAATATAAATTTTTTTAAAAGACGTTGTTTTACAAACTGCTTTGCTTAACATTTTTGATGTAATCTCACTAAATGAAAATAAATTAGTTGACTCTATTTTATTTTTATTTTAATGATTCTAATCACATAGTTTTTTTAATAGTCAGCATGGATTTAGGCCTGGTCATTAATGCCAGATTACTCTTTATTTATATTTAAGTCAAATAAATCTAGCAAAAGAAAATAAAATTACAGCTTTATCATTTATTAATTATCAATTTTAGAAAAGTTTTGATGTGATCGATTACAATCTTTTGCTCTTAAAGTTGTTTCATTATGGGATTGATAATAATTCCTCAGGTCTTCTATTCATTTACTTTACTAAAAGAACACAAAATGTCCGTTTAGAAAATGAAAAATCTAAACCTACTTCACTCAAGTTAGATGTAACACAAGGTTCAGAATTAGGTACACTTAAAAAAAAAATTTGTTCTTGCCGTAAGCTTTGTTTAAAATGTCTTAAAAGAGTTTTATCCAAAATTCAAATAATGACGAATTTAAAATTTTCTTTATTTGTTTTAAAAAATATAAAAAAAATATTTGATTTTGTAAATAAACAATTATTAAATAAAAATCAAACTTGTTAAATTTAGTTTTCTAAAAATGAATTTAAATTTATTTTAAAACTTCAACCAACTTAATGGTTTCAAAAAAAAATCTTTGAATATAAAAAAATTATTTGAAAACAGAAATATAGAAATTTTATTACAATCGTTGTTTCTACTATTTAGGTAATTAAAATTCTAATAAAAAAAATGTCGTAAGGTTTTTAAAAGATAAAACTAATTAAAAAATAAAGCAAAGCAGTCTCGAATAAACGGATGACCAAGATAAGATAACTTAAGTAATTTTAATTCTTGAACTAAATTTGCTAAATGCTTACTTTATTTTAATGACAAATGGATTTTTTTAAAATGTCTTTTTTAATTGAAAAACTCAATTTCAAGGATTTTAAAAACGAATTTAAGGAAATTGTTTTAACATCTATACCTTTGGTAAATATCTTAAAATTAGCCAAGCATTAATTCACTTTTTTTAAAAGATCATAGGATGTCTCAGCCAGGTTTTTTTTCCAATTATCAGCACAATTTTCTGTGGTCATCTTGGTCAAACTGAACTAGATGGAGTTTCTTTGGCTAACTCTGTAAAAAAAAACCTTCTTTATTTAATAATAATTAAATTTCTAAAGCTCATTTATGTGCTTGTGTTATCGAGTTCAGAAGGCCTCACAACAGCATGTGACACTTTATTTCCACAAGTTTATAAATTCTATAAGTAAAAATAAAGAAAAATAAATTTTAATTTCAAAAGCTAAATGGAGGCAAGAATAAAAAAAAAATTGGTATTTTAATGCAAAAAGCAATCTTAATTTCAGTAATGACTATGTTTGCAAATGCTGCATTATTGATTTCTTCAAAAAAAATTATGTACTTGATTGTAGATGAAATAGAAGTTGCCCAGTATTAACTTAACTCTTAACTTGTTGAATTCTATTTTTTTTCTTTAAGAGTGGCCGATCAATACATTATTGTATTTCTTCCAACAATTATAGTAAAAAAAAATAGTCAAAAATAGAGATTTTAAAAATAATTGTTTTTTTTAATAGTTTTATAATTTATCGGCAATATTGTCAAAATATATCCAGTCACAGGTAAAAAAACACTTTTTAAAAAACTAAATGAGAAAAATTGAAAAAAAAATTTTGTTCTAGAATATAGTGTATCCAATAATGTATTTAAATTTTTTAGCTATTTTAATCAACACAGCTTTACATGCAATTTTAATTTACGCATTTAACATGGGAGTTCGGTAAAGAAGATTTAAAAATAAATTTTTATTTCAAACTTTATTTTTAAAAGCGGAGCTGCTCTAGCAGTTGATTTATCCTCATTTTTTTTAGTTATTTTTTTAATTGTATACATTTACCTAAAAAAAATATATTTGGACTCTTGGACAGGTAAACCAAAGAGGAATATAAAATTTTCTAAATTTATTTTTTAGGATGGTGTGTTGAATCGTTGTTAGATTGGAGAATTTATTTGAGACTAGCAATTCCAGGTCTATTTTCCATCTTAATTGAATGGAGTAATTTTGAAATTGGAAATCTAGCAGCATGTAATCAATAAAATAAAAAATCTAAAATAAAATTTTGTTTTGTATTCATTTTTAGCGTCATTGCCTAAAATTCAGCTATCCATGATGGCCATTTCCCAACAGATACTCTTCATTTTTTTTCAAGTATTTAAAAAAAAAATTCAATTTATAGAAAAAAGCAAATAATCTTTTCAAAAGATCCCCTTCGGTATTTCAATTGCAGCCAATATCCGAATAGGAAATTTTCTGGGCGCAAATAGACCTGACCTTGCAAAAAATTCGACAAAAATAACTTATATAGTCTCGGGTAAGAGCTGAATTAATAAAAGAACTAATTAAAACAATTTTTTAAGGTATGGCTGTGATGGTTCTTTCAGTGTTTATTTTCAGTTTGTCGAGCATTCTTCCATATACGTTTTCAAGTGATCCAGAAGTCGTAGACAAAACTTCAAATCTATTGAAATTAATAGCTTTCGTTCACATTCTAGATGGCTTTCAGGTAAAGTTGAAAAAAAATGTTGAGAGTATCATTTTAAAATCAATTTCAAGGCTAATCAACAGGCTAGTGCTCTTGTCTAATAGACTGATTAACACTTCATTTATTAAATTGTATATAAAACATCAAATACCTTTAAAAATGAAAAAAAAGATTTTTTGACTAATTTAAAAATTAAACATTGAAAAATTTAAATCAAATCTTTTAATTTTTTTAACAAAATCTGTAAAAATTAAATTTATATTATTGTAAATAGAAAGCTTGAATGTAGTGAATTTCAACATTGATCTCTTGATCACGAAGCTATTTATCAATCTTGAGTAAAAAAATCCAAACTTTTTTTCACCATTATCAGATTTTGCCATTGGTTCTATTAAGTTTTCGCTATTCCTTAAATTATATTTTAAATTTCTTAAGTCATTTTTGAATAATTTATTTTTTAAATGTTCAGGCGAATTATGATAATAAAATATCTTAAAAGAGAATGTTAACATTCTCTCTAGGATTCTATGCTGAAATGCATATAAGCCATATTTTCCCAAAAAGTTATTCACATCATTAAAGTTATTTACTTCAAATTTAAACTTAAACAATTTAAATATTGAAAAAAAATAACTCTTGGCTAGTTTGATTAGTGCCTCTTTGGAAAAATATCATAGAAGAGCTGAACTGTAGTCAAAATAAGGTAAAATAAAAGTCTTAAAAAACTGTATCTTAACAGAAGTTGAAAGATAGAAAAGTCTTTTAATACTTAATAATTTTTTATTTACAACTAAAGAAATGATATAAGCTTGTTTAGAGAATTTTAAATCTTGGTCAATCCTAAAGCCCAAAAGACTTATTTAGGGTTTAGAATGCAGTCATGCAGAATGTTTTCGACCAATTTATATCTATCTTATTATAAAAACACCAATCATTTAAGATATTATTAGACAAATAAAGATTTACTAGTACACTCTAGATCTTTATCAGAGAAACTGATGGTTGTGTCATCAGCAAACATTTTAATGTCAAATTTTTTTAACAGAAAAGGGAGGTAATTCACAAAGATTAAAAAAAGTAGTGGACCTAAAACTGATCCTTGTGGCAAACCTAGTTTGAGTATCACTTTATTAAGAAGAAAAAATGGAATCAAATGCTTTATTGCTTTTTTTTGTATTAAAAATAAAATCTAAAATATGAAAATATTCTCAAATTACTAATTGAATTCAAAAATCAAATTTTAAAAAAATAATGCTAAAATTTGATTTCTAAAACTTTCTTTTTTTTTTTGATATCTAAATTTTATTTAATATCAAGGGTATGAATTCTGGTATTTTAAGAGCATGTGGATACCAATTATATACAACAATATTTTTGTTAATTGGCTTCTATTTTGTTGGTTCGCCAATTGGTTTGTCTTTAATGCTTACAACATCACTAAAAGTATACGGTAAAGACATTTTGAAATAATACAAATATCTTGTTAACAAAATGTTTTCAAAGGCTTTTTTATTGGAATTTCGTTTGGCTGTATGGTCTTAATAAGTCTGCAGTTTATTTTTATTTACCGCGTCAATTGGATTGAATTAGCCAGAAAAGTAATTTTAACTAAAAAACTTTAAATATTCAAATTTTTGAATAAGGCTGTGGAATTATCTCGTGATAATGAAGTAAATACAGAAACATGTGAAAGTGATGGTATCAAAATGGTCTCGTTTGAAAAAGAAATGAGCAAAAAAAATCCAATTTTGATAATAAAAATTATGCATCGACTAATTTTTTTAGGAATATTTATTATTTTATTTATTTTGTCTATTTTGCTTCATGAGTCCTAATAAAATATTCTAAAAATTTGTTAAAAGATACAACAGTTCTACCGGTGGTTTATCCTTCAAACTTTCGCTGAATATTCTATGATAAAATTGTTTGTCTATCAATTCAATTTTGCATTTCGAGCCTACATAAAATACAATTTAAAATTAGATTAAATTTTTTTCTAATTTTTTCTTAACCATAAAGTTTTTTTAGTTCTTCCAAAGTTACCACATGGGGTGGACCATGATAAAGATTTGTATCATAATCAAATGCGTCTAAAACATATCTAAATTCTGGCTTTAGTAGCGATTGAACTATCTGAGAAAATCTTAAATGAACAATTTAAAAAAAAATCTAAAAATCTTGTTTTTTTTATTAAAACTTTTCTCTTTGCTCCTTTGGTAAAGCAACTAGGGCGCCTCTATCCCAAACACAATCAAATGAATCTTCGAAATTATTGTTAAAATCAAAAAAATCTCCTCGATAGATTTTTATTCGTCCATCTTGGCTCTTTGTGTTTAATTAATACAGTTTTTTAATTAACATGGAAACAAAATTTACTTGATAAATTTTAAATTTATCTGAATCAAATGTTTTGTAGTCAATTTTGTTTTCTTTAAAAAAATCTTCCACTGCTTCGGATGAAAATTCAACACCAACAATAAAATGACCAAGTGAAGAGAGCCTTCATTGAGAAATTGAGTTTTAATAAATTTTCATTTAAAAAACTACCAAGCCATATCCAACGCTTTACCACATAATGGAAAAAATATTTTCAAATTTTCTCGATTATTGGTCAATTTTTCCAAATGCTTCACTAGCAATCTTAAGCCTAGATTTAAATGAGAATATTTTAACTTTTAGATCTTTTACTTATGGTTTGTTTGGCAATGAAATTCTATAGAATTTTTCTTCCATCTATTTTCCCAATAGTCTTTATCTGAAAATAATTCATTTTGCGGCATTTTTTTAGTTACGTATAAGATTTTAAAATTTTTCTCAAATTTCTATTTACATATATTATTAAAGCATAATAAAATGCCTTTAAAAAGATGATAAGCATAATTTTAAAAAATTTATATCTAAATTATTTTATTGAATATTTTAATTTGATGATAAAAAAAAATAAAATAATTTGGATAAGAAGCCAAAAATTAGAATTTTAATTATTTTAATCACTGGTCAGATAGTCAAAATTGTAAATCAAAATTTCAAAACATTCAGACACAAAACCAGTCGGGAGCATTATCAATTAATGATTATTGAAATTTTCAAAAATAAAACATTTTAGTAGATATTAATTTTTTGAAAAATAGTTGTAAAATTTTTGATAATTTTTCTAAAATTCAAATGACTTAAAATGGTCCATTTTTATAAATTAATTTTTTTGATCACATGTCATTTGAAAAGAGTTATACTTACCTTTCGTTTTAAGCGTTTAAAATTTTAAAGACCAAGTTTTTGAAAATTTTTTATGCATTGACCATATAAATACAAACAATTTAGCTTTTTCAAAAATTAAAAATTTAAAAACCCTAAAAAAAAATTTCTTTTAGGTTAAAAATATTGAATCATTTTATTTATCAAAATTTAAAAATGATTATATGTAATAATGTAATTGTAGTGGTTTTATAAAATTTAAGTCTTAATTAATAGTTTTTATAATTTTCATATTTTTTAGATTTTTACCTTTTTTACTCTCAGTAGTAGAGAAAATTTTTGTCAAATATGATGGTTCTTGCTTACGAAAAACCGGAAATAATCTTTCGAAAGAAATCAAAATTTATTCAAAGGCAAAAATTAAATTTTTTTATAAATAAAAAAATTAAAATCTAATTGTAATTAAAAATTTAAATTTTTTCTTTAAATAAAAAATTATTTTTTTAATTTGATCTTTAGCTTGTCAGTAATAAGCTTAAATAAATAATTAGAAAGAAAATTAATATTTTAAGGCAATTTTAAAATTAAATCAAATCAAATTTCCTTAATATTTAAAAAAATCCATTAAAAAACTATTCTTTACGTAAGCAAACTGTCCGAAATTTGTGCATTCTATTTTAGAAAAGAAAATTAGAATATTTTCAAATGATATAAAAAAGATATTTGGTTGTCGATTATCGATTTTGTTAGAATGTGTGATCAGTTGCTAAGCATTCAATGTCGTCAAGTCATTTTTTTCGCTTGGCAAATCTAAAATGATAATTTTTTATAATCAATAGTTCCATTGTTTGCCCCTAGTCAATGATAAAAATTATGATTATCTTATTAATGTATCTAAGCAAGCAGTTTGTTTAGATACCTGGTATATCCGGCTTATTTGAAAAAAATTTGCAAACGAAAACAAAATTCTCTCGTGAATAATCAATTTATGTATTCAAAGGTGTTGATTTTAGACAAAAAATTAATTTATTCTCTAATCTATTGACGCAATTGATAGTGTGCTCTGTTTAGTGCAGCCATGAAAAAAAGATATGACAATATTCGTTTTCATTGATTTGTTTCCTAAATTTCCGCTTTATTCTGTTTCAGCGTCTTTGCCATTCCTAATTCAATCAGACTATCTGATGGGCTTAAATCAGAATAATTTCAATTATCTTAAAAGTTCCGCTTAAAAAAATACCTTGATACAACTATTTAAAATAGTGGAAAAAAAAAGATAAATATTTAAATTTTTTTATTAAAATTAAAGTAAAGAATTTAGATAGAAAAATTAGTTCTAGATGAATGGGAATTGTGGTGTCAAGCTGTAAAGGCAAGTCATCTGCACAAAATGAGCTATCTCCTCAGCTTAAATTGATCCGTGACACACCAAGTAAGCGCGAACAGCGATTCAAAACTTACAAAATTTCGAATAAGCCTAGAAGGAATAGAAATTCGGAAATAAAACAATCAGCTTCTTACCAAAATAGCGAGGAAAAACTTTTTCATTGCAGATCATTGGACCTCTTGGATAAACGTGATAAGTACTGTCAGGTTGAAGTTTTTAAGACAAATAATTTGATTAATCGCGCAACTTCGACCGATTCAATACCAAAAAAACGAAGATCGATATCTTCTAAAAATTTAAAAATGAATTATAGAAGATCTAAGCACAGCGATCTTCATCACCATCATCACCATCATCATCACCATTACCATCATCGAAATCAAAGGAGCAATAGATTTTTGGTGAATTTTGATCGAGACGATAACGCTAATAGCCCTACAGTATCAATTTTATCCGACATGGAAGCTGAAATTAGCACAAAACCTAACCTAAGCATTTTTACTAATTTGTATAATCAAGGTAAGCTTGGCATGCTTTTTCATTTTTTATTTTGCGTTCGAGTAAATTTCTTGATAAAAATATAACTTTTTTTTGTTTTATATTTCTAAAAATTTTCTTCATTGAAAAAATTTAATGCCGATTATATATTTTCATTTGTTGCTTAACATGCTAAAACGAAATCAATGTTAAATGTGCATAATTCTGCATGCATAAAACTTTTGCAGAAATTTGCAGACATAACAAATTAAGTTGAACATTGAATGTTTAATTTGAAAAAACGCTTTTGCAATTAATTTTTTTCTTAAAAAATTTAACAAAAAAAATCTATGTTAATCATAATTTTTGAGCATGATCATTTTAATTTAATCATTAAATACAATTTGCCCAAAATTAAGTATGAATTAAACAAAAAAATAAAATTATGAGATTTTTCTTAACGAAAAAATGGTTATTTTTTAAAAAAAAAAATTTTAATTCATTTTTCTAAGAGTGCAAATTAAGCGCTTTATTAGCAAATCATTTAAACTAAATTTGGATGATGCAAAACATGTATCAGCTGATTCATTTTAGAGCAAAAAAGTTATTAACATGAAAAAAATAAGACTAGCATACTTTCAGTTTTTATTTTTGCTACAATTAAAATAATTTCAAGGTTAATCAACAGGCGAGTCTCCATGTCATTTATTTAATTTTATAAAAATGATTATTACAATTTAAAAAATATAAAAATTTTTTTTAAAGTAAAACATTAAAACATTTAATTTAAATTATTTGAATTTTTTTTTCAAAATATGTAAAAATCAAATTAAAATTATTGAATATAGAAAGCTTGAATATTAAAAACATTGATCTTTCGATTACAAAGCTGTTCAACAGTCTTCAACATTCGCCGTTTTTGACAAATATTCAATTCAGATTCAGATTCAGATTGACGCTAATCCTTATATTGTATTTTAAATTTTTTTAGTCATTTTTCTTTTATTTTGATATTAAATTTTCAGGTGAATTATGGAAAAATAATGTTTTATAGGCAAAAGATAACATCCTATCAAGAGTTATATTTTTCAAAAAATTATTAATGTCATTAAAGTTATTAGCATTATAAAAAAGACTAGCATATTTTCAGTTTTTTTTTGTAAGTAATTATTTTCAAGATAAAACATTATTTTTAACCATTTAATAAAAATAAAAAATTATATAGTTTGTACTAAGATTTCACATTGCCCATTTGCAATTAAAAATTTTTCGACATAAGTCAAAAATGTCTAAATTTTTTTATTCGAAATTTTATTCCAAAATTCACCAGTAAAAAAAAATTTTCATGATTTTTTAAAGAGTCTTTAAAGGCTGTCAGGATGCTTGTGAGTGAGTATTATTTAAAGATACTTATTTAATTTACTCACAACTATTTTTTAATATTAAAAAAAAATTATTATTTTAAAAATTTTTGAGCTTTCTAAAATTGTAACAATGGCTGATCGCATTTAACATACTTGCAATGTATACTTAAAATGATTTTTTCACGCATGCTAAAACATGTTTTTACTGTGAAATTTTTAAAGTAAAAAATTCTAAAATACTCTCAAGATTATGAATTATTAAAATGTTCTCAAAATTTTCATTTTGCTAAAAATGATAAATTTTCGATGAATAGATAAGTATTTGTTTAAAATATTTCACTATATTATTTAGAATTTCTAAAAGTTTATACTCCATATAAATGGAAAAAATTGAAATATTGACTCAAAAAAAACTAGAATATAATTTATTAAAATTTGACTTTTTTTTTAATGAATTGAGAATAAAGTTAATTAGTAGTTTTTTTTTTTTTTTGATTAATAAACATAATAATTTATGATTTTTTAGCACATTTTAATTTTACACTCTATATTTAGCCTAGAATTTACAGGATAAAATAAATCGAATAAAAGAATTATTTTTTCACATTTTTTAATTAGATATATTTCTGTATCCTTTAGATCTGACTTTTAAAGCATTTGGAATTTGATTTTTAATTTTTGAACAAGGGAGCATTGAATGGGCATTAAAATAAATGCTTTAATTTTTGCTAATTTTTTTTTTATTTTATAAATGCAATAATTTACGGAAAAAGATTCAATTTCCGAATTTTATATTACATTCATAGCTCATCCTATTTTTCTTTTAAGTTTGTTTAAATCAATAGTCAATCAGCATTAATGTTTACCCAATATTTGATCTAATTAGATAAATTTTCTGAATAATTTAACAACTGAGTTAAAGTTGCATATGATTACTAGATTTAGTTTTAATAATTGCAATTTTAACATAAATTCTTTATTTTCCAGGGGTGAATACAGTAATCTAGTTTATCTAAAATTAAATAAATATTTATTAGTTTTGATTAACTCAGCTTTAGTTTAAAATATTAATTTTAAGTTTACATTTGAGAACGAGAAAAAAGGTCGAAAAAGTATTTTAAAATATTTTCGAGCTCGAATTTAAATTTAAATTTCTATAGCTTAATTAAACAATAAAGTAATTAGTTGTTCAGATTTTTTTTAATGCAGAAGAAAATAGTTATTTATTTAAGTGAAGATATTCAAAAGAGAATATCAAAAAAGGAAGCTCTATAGATTTCAAATTTTCAGTCAATTATTCTTATTGTTTTTTGAATAAAACTTATACCACTGAAAAATCAATTAATTATCCAGCCTCTTTTTTTTTATTAATCTGTCAGTCTGATACAATTTTTTTTTGGAATTTTCCATAACATTTAGATAAAAAATTACTCTGTTGATAGAAATGATATTAAAATTTTTGGTCATTTATAGAAGTACAAATAAAAATGATTCCATTAAAAACAGTTTTATTAGATGAAAATTCGAGCTCTACTTATGGTTAATAGATTCTATATTTAATGTATTATCTATATAATAAAATAAGCTGTGTTAAGATTATGTATTTTAATTATTTTCTTAAAGACATGCTAAATTATAAAGCACAGTAGATCCTTCTTTAAAATTAATAGTATGCGTGTCAGCTTATTTTAAGAAATCTAATTAAATTCAAGGTGTTTAAATGCTAAACTGCTCTAAATAGAATTGCACGATTTTATTAATAAGATTTAGTTCTTCACAGTCTATTTTTTGTTTAATTATTACTTTTTTTTAATTTAAGCCCAAAGATTATTTTTGATTTTTTAAAATTAATTAACTATTTGAAAGATAATTTTTTTTTCCAAGTTTTTGTTCATAAAGTTTGATAAGTATTCCATTAATGAATCCAAAAAATCCAAAAAATAATTAGAAATGATTTAATCTTTTTTGAATTCATAAGCATTGGTGTTGCTTAGAAGCTATCTAATTTGAAATGATATTTTTCGATCAGAGCAGATGTTTGATCATATTTATTCAATCAAAAACTTAATATTTTTTTACTAAAACCGAGAAGTTTTTATTTGAGCTAGATAAAACGGAATAAATCATTTTAATTGAATTTTTTAATTTTTTTTTGGTTAAAATTACATTTGCATTAGAAATTTTAAAATCTAGTAAAAACCTCTAAAGAATAGTTTTTAATTTTTAAAATTAGAATCCGAGTGCTAGAAGAATAAGTTTTAAAATTTTTTTATGCTAACTCAAAATCAATCAATTTTTATATATAATGACAAGATGCAACAAAATAAAATGAATTGCAATTTCCTTGTTTTAAGTTTAGTTCAAATATCACCAAAATATGCTTCACTATCAAAAAAAAAAATTCGTGCAAAACTGACACATTTTCTAAACAAACTAATAATTCAAAAATTTTCATTTATTTTTTTACAATTTACATTAAAATGCAGTCTTATTTTTAATAAAGATTTTTTAAGGATTTTAGAATTGAAACCCACAATTTTTAATTTAGGAAATGCATCAAAAGTTGATAACTGTGTTTCAATTTTTTCTTGATCATAAGTATCATTTATTCACTTAAGAGAATCAAAATTAAATTTTTTCTTTAAATGCGATATTCATAATTTAATTAGAAAAGGCACAATTCTATATTTATGAAATCTAGTCAGACTGAGCCTGGAATATATCTTAAACTTAAGCTTTTATTATTAAAGACAGGCTATTGATATCAAATCTGAAATAGCGTCATTTATAAACATTTTATAAGTATTCAAATTTCAAATTTGAATCAAGTTTCTGAAAATTTTCATGTACATATTAAATAATGTCTTATAATCTTGTTTTTCATGAGAAAGAAATCCTTCTTTTTCAATCATGTATATTTTCATGACAAAATTTAATTTTAAATTTTAAAGATAAAACTTATAAATGCGCTGAATTTATCCTGTTTAGTTGTCTTTTAATATATTGAAGTTTATTCACTAGCAAATGATCCCATAGTTGTCTTAAACAATGGCTATTAGATATTACAGGTCTAAAACGGGCCGCATGCTGGCCTCGTTGCCAACTGGAGAAATGATTGATGGTGCTCTGATCTCGAACGCATTAATTTATCTTCTAATTAAACTATTCTTTTTTCAGTCTCCAACAACAAATGCAAAATGGTAACCGACGATTCTACTTCGTCTCTCTCGTCTCTCAACCAATATGGTGGATTATCAAGTAAGAAAATGTTAAATTTTCTTAAATTTATCTTGCTTTATACTTTCTCGAGTTATTTGACTCTCAAATCAGAAATATCGATTGATAGACTGAAAGATTAATTATAAGATTAGATAAATTGAATTCATGATATTTTAATATTTTTTTTTACATGCAAAAATATCTAATGTTTATTCATGAGTAACTTTTTTTGGTAGTAAACAAAATCAAATTAAAAAATTTAAGTGAGTTTTTTCGTAATTGCTTGTTTTTTAATGCAAAATTAAATAGAATTTTTTTGCATCGATTTTAAATAAAAATTAATTAATCAACTAAAATTATATTTGACTTAATTTTTATTTTTAGCTCAAAAACGAGTATCAATAGTTTAGTAAAATTCTAATTCAGGGTTACTTATATCACCTACATATTTTTCCTCTAGGGCAATAGACTAATGAAATTACCTAAAAACTCCTAAACATCTTGAAAATCTTTACGTCTCTTTTAAATTAAATCATCAGTCATTTATGCTGAAGTGGATTTGGCTTAAATTAGAATTAGAATTTGACAAAAAGCATCCTTGAATATAGCATTAATATTAATAAATTTTAATATAATTATAATATTAATTAATAGAATGGTTAAGATATTCTAATCATCACCGTCTGTGTTATAGGCTTTAGAGAATATGAAACATTTTTGGAAAAAGAATATTTAACTTAGTAAAAATTAACAATAAAATTATAATACTTATATTATTTCATTTTATTAATTTTTTTTTTAAATTTCGCAAATTATTCCATTGCATTTATGTTGAGAAAAAGATCCTTTTGAAAAACAAACTAATAAACAATTTTTTTTTAAATATGATAAATTTCTTTAATTGAAATTTTAACATTTTAATTAAAAAAAAACGAATTCGAAGTGATAAATAGATAATTCTTTATGATCTTCTAAAAATAAAATTATTAGTATCCCAAATAGACATACCAAAAAGGTAACAATTTGTTTTTGGGCTATATTTTCCACAATTTTGTGATGTTCATTTTATTCTGTTTTTATTAATCCAAAATTAAGCTATAATGGCCCACCCGTTTGAAAGATATAAAAGAATAATTAAAAGTCACTTCCATTAATCTAACCATGCCATAGTTAATTATTAAAATTTAAAAAGACTCGCAGAGAATTAATAATAAGAAATAAAAAACTAAATAAAAATTGTCTTTTGAAATCTTTTTTAATTATCAGTTTTTAATTCATAAAAATTCTAAAGATCTAGAACTTAAAGTAAAATGAAAAATAGAAAATTATAGTTTTTACTATTTCATTTAAAGTAAAAATTTCAGAATCCTTCTTTGTTGGTATTATAAGAGAGCAAGTTTTCTAAAAAGAAAAAATAATTAAAATAAAGTTAGATTTAATAAAGTAAAATTAAAAAAGGTTTAACAAGTTTGAAGAAAATTAAAAACAATATTAAGATAGTTAGAGTATTTGAAAATTCAAGAAAAAATAAAGAAATTGTTTTGATTCGAATGGTGGAAGAAAATAAAGAGGACTTCGAATTAACACTAATAAAAAATGACCATTTTAATAAATTAAATTTTTTTAATTCATTATCACAAAATAATCAAAAAATTTAAAATTTTTTAAATTAATAAAAAAAAAATATCAATTTAAAAATTCAAAAGTTTTGGTGAACCCAGTTCATCCACCCATCATGATAGCTCATTCTTTCCTTCCAGGGCTTATGTAATACTGTCGTATTACATCGCAAAATATTTATGAAAAATAGAATTAGAACTTTCCAACCATTATCTAAAAATAATGTATTTCATTTAGAACAAAGCATTATTTATGAAGAAAATCAAAAGTTATCTCGCTTTAAAAAAAGAGGCCTTCAGGGTGCACTTATTTTCATGGAAATATACAAATAAATATTTAAAATATTCAATTATTTTTCTTAAAATTCAAAATTCAAGATTTTTAAAAATCAATAAAAAATTTTATTTAAAAAATTTGATTTTTTCCTAAACCTTAGAGGAGCTACCGCTCTAGAGAAATTTGAATATTTTGACTATTAAACAATTTTGTGAAAAGATCAAAACTTAAAGTTCGATTTTGATCCAAATAATTATGTATATAAGCTGAATCAATTCAAAGACAAGTTAATATAACCAAATATTGCATAATAGTAATTGCCTTGTCTCAAATTTGTAATCACTTGTTATTCAAGTATTAATTATCAAATTGTAGAAAAGTCGCGACGTAAATTTAAACTAAAAGCAATTAATTCCATCAAGTCGCTCGAGTGCTGTAAGACTTAGCGAATGATTGTTTAATGTTTATATAAACTTGGTCACAAAAACTTAGATTTCTTGGTAACCAAGCATTCATTTTTTGTTTTAGATTTATACACTAACATTAAAAAAAAAACATTCATAGGTACTACTCAATTTTATAAATAAACACACTAATGGCAACATGAAGCGAGAAAAAAATCCGATTTTTTTCAATTTAAATTGCGTTCATTCTTTTAATGTATTATTAAATTTTAGTTAATTTTTTGCTTGTTCTTAAATGAAAAAAGATAATCTCTAAAATTTTTCACATATTATAGATCTAAAAAAAATTAAATAAATTTATTATTTGTTATGATAGTTTGAGTCAATATTTACTTTTTAAATGATAAATGTTAAAAAAATCAGAATTCAATTTATAGGTAATTTTTTTTATCTTAGACTCATATTTCAATAATGAATAATTTGGACTTTTATCCTCTGAACCAAAGCTATTTATTATTCTAAATTAAGGTTCATCAAGACACAAAGAGAAGCTCGATGATAACAACCATCTAAGCTTGCATAATTATTCAGATTTATCCAACTTTGAAACACTACCGCTTGTAGATCACATTGATTCAATCAAATGTAGCATAACTAGGTTTTTTATGAATAAATAAAATGAAAAAAAAAACTTTCAAGTCTATTTTTTTAGATTGGCCAAGATAAGAGACGCATTGGGCGAGCACAACCAGGACTTTTTCTCACTGGTCACCAAAAAAGACTTGAAAAAAAATGTTGAATATTTTCTACAAGTGATGGAAAATGTTCTTCTAGATGAGAGAAAGCAAGTTTCATTGTATATTTTAATTTGTTATAGGAAAAAAAATAATTGCCTAATTGCCTGTGTAAAACAAAAGCTTAGTTATTGAGGAATTGTCGCTTACAGCTTAGATACTTAGTTTAATACTGTTAAAATTTAAATTTAAAGGCGTTTGATGAGCGAAGATGATGTGTTGTCTGAAGTCGAGCCAGACGCAGTGCCCAATGAAGTGAGAAATTGGCTTTCCATGACGTTCACACGTTCTGTTTCCAACATGAAAAAAAAAGCAGAAGACAAACCTAAATTTAAAAGTGTTGCTCAAGCGATTCGTGCCGGAATTATGGTGGACAGGTAGCCATTTTATTTGTACAAAAAATAAGAGAATATTTTTGAAAAATCTAACTTTATTTGGACCAAAACATTTTTAGATTTTGCAAACGCTGGAATCTAGACACAAAAATAAAGGTGCTTTTCGAAAATTCATAATCTAGCATGACACTGTAACTATCGGTCTATCAGTCTTGCTAAAGTTGCATGGAAATTTTTTTTATTTGTAAAAAAAGCTAAATTAGGCCTAGAAAAATCATACTAAATCTATTTAAATTTTATTTATTCCCTATTGATTGTTAAGTTAATGGAAAAATGTAATATTAAATAAAGCGAAAAAATTGGTTAAAAATGAGCAGTCTATTTTAATGTAATACTTGAGAGAACAAGAAAATTTTAAACTTATTAATTTGAATAAGACCAGATTAAATTGACATAAAATAAGATTAGAGTTTGAGTGATTAATTAAACTTAAAGTCTTTTGAATTAATAGCTTTATTCCCTAGATATTTTAAATTTAAATATTTTTTTTTATTCCCTAATATATGGTTTCTAAAATATATAGATTCAAATTGATTGATACTAATATTATCATACTTTGAATTTGACTCCAATCTTAATTAACAAACATGTCACCATTTTCACATTTTTTCAAAGCTCAAATTAATAAAAGTAAATTTTTTAAGAAAAATAAAGATTTTATTTTGTGTTAAGAAAATATAAAAAAAGTTCATTAGCAAATGATTTGAAACATCTTACTTGTTATAATTATTATTTCTATAAAATTTATAATTAAATCATTAGTGACAAGAAAAATTGGTTAAACAAAAGGCTTTGTGAATTTTGGAACAAAAAGCAAAAAAATTAAAATTTTAAATTTAAATATTTTTTTTTCAAAAAGCCTAAAATTCGCACTCTAAATTATATCAATTAATATAAAGTTTGTATCACCAAAATCAAGTCTGTGCAATAGGTCTGTAAATGTGCAACGCACCCAAATATTTTAAAAAATTATTAAAAAATAAAGTGCAGAGTTACTGCAGAAACTAAATTTGCTAGATACAGACTTTTTATCAACTGATAAAATTAACAGAATTTTTTTGTTCCAAAATTTACAATGCCAAATAAACTCAGAACTAAATTATTAGATTATTTTTTTTACTTTAAATTTCAAAAATTTTTTTTTCGGAATCTTTATCATCTTCACTTTCAAACACTTATATCAGATAGTCAGGGAAATTTTTTTTTTCATTTATTTAATTAAATTGAGTCCTAATATTCACAAAAGTTTTTTATTTTTTGTTTGTAGTAACATTTCCGAAAATAAAATGAAAAATTTTATTAAAATCATCTAAATACAACATTTACAAACAATATTTAATGATTTAAAAAAGCTTTTTTTACAAGTCCTCAGTTTCGGTCTTAATTTCATTCAATAGAAACCTTTTCAATTCACAGCGTTTCAAAATTTAAGCATGTCTCTTTTGATATAACCTTTCAAGAATATTTATAAATGCTTGTAAATATCCGATATATATTAACCATTTGTAAAGAATGCTAAGACGAATGTCAAGTTCCTTAGAATCCAATGTTCCTGCACAAGTTTCTAAAGTTTTGAAGGTAATTTTGTTTTTAGATAATATTGATTGTGCATCTTTTTTGTTTTATTTTTTTTTATAAAATTAAAAAAATATTTTTTTCAAAAAAAAATACTTTTTTAGACTCTAAATGACTGGAACTTTGAAGTATTTGCTATGAATGAGTGCTCAGAAGGACAAGCTTTAAGATATCTTGGCTTTGAATTAATGCAAAAATTTAACATTCTGTCCAAATTTAAAATACAAAATTTGGTAATGCAAAATTTTCTGGAAGCAGTTGAAGCAGGATATTCCAAATACAACAATCCTTATCACAACTTAATTCATGCGACTGATGTTTTGCAAACCACTTACCACATTTTAAACAATGCTGGTCTGATGGTATATTTGTCAGCTATTATTTTATTTCATTATCTTAATTATTATTTTGAAGAGTTGGTTATCTAGTATTGAGATTTTTGCCACATTTGTTTCTGCAATTATCCACGACTATGAACATACAGGTACCACAAATAATTTTCATATGCAAACAAGATCTGAAATAGCCTTGGTCTATAATGATCGGGCTATATTGGAAAATTATCACATTAGTGCCACTTTTCGGCTAATGCTCAACGACTCATATAACATTATCCAGGAACTTACTAGAGAAGAATTCAAGTTAAATTTTCAAATTTGGGATTTAAATTTTTTTAAACTTTTAAATCAAGGGAATTCCGGCATTTAGTTATCGAAATGGTCCTAGCTACTGACATGTCTTTTCATTTTACCCAACTGAAAACTGTGAAAAATATGATTAGCTTAAATGAGACAATAGACAAGCCTAAGGCACTATCACTAGTGCTTCATTGTGCTGATATAAGCCATCCGAGCAAGAATTGGCCTTTACATGAAAAATGGACTAATCTTTTGGTTGAGGAATTTTTCTCTCAGGGCGATAAAGAAAAAGAGCTTGGCTTGCCATTCTCGCCTCTTTGTGACAGAAATAATACACCTATAGCACAATCACAAATTGGTTTTATCAATTTTATAGTTGAACCATCGCTCAATGTAATGGGAGACATGATTGATAAAATATTTGAGCAAATTTTGTCCGAAGAACAATCGAGAACATCTAAATCAGATATAAATGATTCGAGTTCTACATCCGAGTCTATGTAATATTAGAATAGGAAAAAATTTATTTAAACTATTTTCTAAAAATATTTGTTTAGTAAGAAAAAACCAATCGAAAGACCATGGGCTCAACATTTAACTGAAAATAAGGCAAAATGGCAAATTTTAGCGGGTAAATTTAAAAATCTAATTAAAAAAACTATTTTTATTTTAAAAAAAAAATATGTCTAGAAGAGGAAAAGAAAAAAAAAGAACAAGAAAATAGTGAGCAAATAGCAGAAACCAAAAATGAAGATAAAAAGAACGGTGATAATTGATAGAGAATGAATTCAGTTTTTTTTTTTTTACTTGTGGTATATCCTAAAAAAGCTTTTAATTAAAAAAAAATTCTCCCATTTTTTAAATTTAATATTAACTCTGAACTTTTTTTTTAAAATCAAATTTTTGTAAAATTTCAAATTGAAAAATAAATCTAGTTTAATTAAACTATATTGTCAGTGTTGTTAGAAAAAATTTTGATCAATCTAAAATGCCTAGAAAATCTTTGACAAACTGCAAAATTCTAGATCAATTTTTTTCTCAAAAAATTTGCAAAATTCTAGATCAATTTTTTTCTCAAAAAATTTATTTAGATAAGCAAAATTAAGTAATATAAACTTTAAATGCTAATGAATTATAGTGGTTGTTACAGATCATTAATATTAAAAAAAATCCAAAGATAGTAATTTGAGAATCATTTTAAATAATAATTTATTAAAATGAATACATTTTTCCACTTTCAAAATTCAGAAATATTTTGGTTATCTAAAATTTTTGTTTAACTATTTTTTAAAGGAGAATTGAATTTCAATGTATTTTTTAAAATTTAAAATTCTAAAATTTAAAAAAAAAGCTTTGAAATGTTAAAAAATATGATAGATTGCGATTTGATTAAATTGCTTTTTTAAAAATAATCTGATCAAATTTTAAAAGAGAAATTTTATCAAAATTTTTATTTGTCGATTTTCTTTTCTTTCTAAATAAAAACGTAAGAAAACATCGATTAAATGATGAAAATTAAAGAAAAGTTATAATTAATTAAATTTAGTTAATTTAAAAAAAATTATTTGATCTAAATAAATTTTCTTAAAAATTGCTGTGTATTGATGATGTAAATAAAAAATTTCTAACACAATTTATTTCAATATTTCAGTTTATAGCTAAATCTTACCATTTTATTTATTTATTTATCAAGAATTATTTTCAATTCTAAATTATTGTTTTTATTTCTTTTTAAATAAAAAATATAAATTCAAAGTTTCCATATTAGCAGTTATAAAATTAAATAATTTGTTCTTTTTAAAAATTAAATTTAAATCTAAATTAATAATAATTATAACTATAAAATTTGTTATTTTCTTGTCTGAACATAATCGAATTTTTCTATTTTAAATTGCTTCTCATGTTTTGCTTTCTTTTTTTCTAAATAAATATTCAAAATATCGATTGAAGCTATACTTAAGGCTGTCAAAAAAATGACAATCACTGAAACTAGAAAACTTGTTCGAATGACTGTTTCAACTGTTTCTAATGTTTGTTCTTTTGTTTCACATGAATCACCTTTGTAGTATTTAAAACATCTGCATTTTGCTTCTTCATTCTTGTTCACAAAACAATATCCATTACCAGAACAAGTGACATTTTGACAAAGATCTACTGCATTTTCACAATGAGATCCATAATATTTGTCACTACACTCGCATTTAAATCCTAGCTTATTCTTTTTTAAAAAGATACATGTGCCATTATTGAGACATTGTAGCTTTTGATTGCATGGATTTAAAGATTTTTCACATGAACTGCCCGCATATCCATCTTTGCAAATGCATTCATATTTTCTTTCTTTTTGAATGCAATAGCCATTATGTGAACAATTGACCAAACAGCCAGTTATATCATCAGATACTAGATTTAGAATTTCTAAAACCATAACTGGGTCTTCTGCATAGAAAATATTTGTTTTTTTTTCAAAGATCGAATTATTTTTAATCTCAGAACTATCTGTTATTTTAATTATTGAACTAGCTGTTGAAATGGCTGCTGTGTTTATATCAAAACTTTGAAGGCTTGTAATTGTATGTTCAGATGAGCTAGAATGAATTGATTCAGTACTAAGAGACATTGTTGCTTCATTTGTAGTTTCAATTGTTGTTAATTCACTTATTTTGTCTGAATTAAAATTATTAATTAATTAAATATTATCAATTAAGATTTTCAATCTTATCTTACTAGTTAAAATATCATTAGATTTTGATGAACTAAAATGACTTGATTCAGTACTAAGAGACATTGTTGCTTCATTTGTAGTTTCAATTGTTGTTAATTCACTTATTTTGTCTTATATAAAATTATTTATTAATTAAATGATATTAATTAAGATTTTCAACGTTATCTTACTAATAAAAATATCAAGATTTTCTTCACTTATTGTATTTGTATTTAATGAATTTGCACAATAGCAATATTTTTTACTTGATTATTTAAAAAAAAAGTGATAAAATATTTTTAGATAAAAAATTAATTTCTTGTCATTACTTTTGATCGAATGCATAATAAGTATAGTTTTTAAAAAAACAAAAATTGAAACAAGTAATATTTGTCTCAAATTCTTCTGTAATCATTTGATGAAAATAAGCTGATTTTCTAGTAATTTTAGTGTATGTGGCATTTTGATTTGGGATTGTTGTTTTGTTGAATTCTTAAAAAAAAATATAAATTTACTAATGGGAAAAAATAAAGTTATATATTTTTGTTCATATTGAAATTAAATCTAAAATATTTTCTAATGATTAAATCATTCGTTCATTAATATTATTTTAAAATTTTTTTATTTTTGTGATGATCATTATAATACAAAAATTTATCTTTAAATCTGTTTAACTAGAAAATCAATTTTTTTATTTTCTACATCTTTCAAATAAAAAAAAAATCTTATAAACTTGAATATAATTACCATGAATGCTATAGACACCATAAAAATTGTTTTTACCAGAATAATGTCTATCAAATATCAAAGAGTTTTGACAATTGTTTTCAGGAACTTTAAGGCTCATATTCAAATTTTTGAGACAGAAACATTCAATTCCTGAAGCTACTATTGTTAAATTCAAATAAACACAGTATTTGGAACAATTAGTAATTGTTGAATTTTCAAACACTAAATAGATATCTGGTTTTTGAAGATTGAAGCATCCCAAAAGCTGAAAATAAAAATCTCCTGAAATTGATGGACCTTTTACTATTAAGATCAAACAAAAAAAGATTTAAAAATTCAAAGATTAAATTTTTTACTATTAAAATTTGACACACTCCTCACATAATAAGAAAATGCAGAACTTCCACTTTCTAAATTCATGCCATTAAAAGAACGAACACTATTACAACTTGCTCGACTGTAATCAAGACCATCAACTGAATAATTTCGTTCAGCACAAAAGTATTCACTTTAAAAAATTAATTTTTTTCTTTCTAATTCTATTATCATTATGATTTACAGATTGTTGATTATGGTGATTGGCTTTTCTAAGCTGACACAATGTTGAATTGGATTAGAAAAATTTGAATTTGAAAACCGATATTTGACTAGTTTTGTAACATCAACTGTAGTACACTCAATTTTAGTTTCAAATCCAACTGAGTCTTGTTGAACAATCTTATTATTTTGTTTTAATTTTGTAGATAAAAATTACTTGGGTCACTATCATAGACTGAATAAGATCTCAACTCTCCGCCTCCACACGGAGCTGATTTATTACCAGAGCACGCAAGTTTACATTTTTCATCAGGAGCTCGATTGTAAGTTCCGAAAATATTCGAGCAAAGACAAGAATGACTTAATGAAAATGAGTTAAACATGAATGAATTTCAACAAACTTATTTACCTAAAAGTGCTACCAGAATAAGTAAAACCATACATCTTGCAAATTTTGTTGCATTCTTTGTTTGTCATATTTATGGAATTGCGATAAGTAATTATTTTAGTAAACTCAAATGGTTCTCTGTCATAATAGCAGCCCAATACCTCATCTAAATGAAAAATATTTAGGATTTTTTTTCCACATGCTAACTTACTTTTTTTTCTATCAACATGAATATATTTCACTAAAAAAAAAAAAAAAATTATATGAAATTGAAAGCAAATAAAAACTCATAATTTCAAATATATTAATTGATGAATAAAAAAATTTTCTTTATCAATTAGAAATTATTTTTGTTCTAAAGAAATAAAATTTTTTAAAAACCTTCTATTGTTGTTTGAACACCAATTCTAATGAACGGAAAATAAGCAACAACATTAAAATTTCCGTTCCTTTCGAATTTTTTAACTACATTCAAATTATTCGCCATCAAACTATAATTAAAGGTTCCAAATGTTTGGTCACCAAAATCAATATCTATTGGCATTATTTCATCAATTGGATGACTCAACAAAATGCTTATCTGACATGTAACGTTTTCATATTGATTAGCCAAATTTGGACAATTAATACTCATATTTAATGCTAAAAAAATTATTTCAACATTAAAAATTATATTAGTTTTTAAAAAATACAAATAATTAGATAGACTGATCTTGCGATCCATCCGCCACAGTTTTCCATACTATTTCCAAGACATTTTAATGAACAGTGTTCTACTCCCACTCTGGCGCTTGTATCCTCATTTGAACAGAAACACTTTGATCTAAACCATTAAATTAGTTCATTTGATCAAACTTTGAATTATGATAAACAAATACCCATTAAATGTGGATGCATATTGAAATTTTTTTATATGACAATATTGAACACATAATTCATTAGTCATAAAATTCAAATAAAATGATTGACTTGTATTTATGTTATCATTTAATGCGCATCCTTCACTAACTCCTAGTAGCGTTTCCGAATAAAAGTTTCTGTCTATAAAAAAAATTTAATTTTAGTTTTAAACCAACTTTTTAAATAAAATTTTAGTTTTTTTTTCTTTTAAATATTCTCTTATAATAACTTTATAAAAATTTACTTTCATATACACGTAAATAGTTGTCACACGCACAAAATCGATTTGTTGAATTTTGACAAGGACATAAGCAATTGTTTTCTGTTTCATTAAATTTGATATGATTGTCATAAGTGTCAAAACAATGGCAATATCTTAAATAAGTGTGTTTAATTAGAAAAAAAAATGATAAAATTTGTTTAATTTTTACTTTAATCCTGCTGAAGAATATTTAAAATTTCTCTTTGAACAATAAGAATTGCACATTTGGTTATTATTTTTTATAAGGTTAACAACTGAAGTATTCACTGATCTAAAACAGCCAATGTATTCGCTATTTTCTTAAATTAAGTGGTCAACACAATTAATAAATGTATTTTAAGCAAGGTCTCATACCAATTATTTGAAAATTATATTGGTTATTACTGTGTTGATCATTTGAGTCGATCACTTAACATTATTTTACAAATTTAAAATTTAAAAATTTAGATATTACCATAAATATATTTGTACATAAAGAATTGGCTATTGATTGCCTCTATTTTAATTAAGTACAAGTTTGGCTCAGTGTAATATTTAGAATAAACTTGAAAACTGTTTCTTGAGAGTGTTAAATTTCTTATATCATTGTCATTAAAATCAATATTCAAAGTCAAATTAAATATTGAAGGCAATGAATAATCGAACTCAAAATCAAAATTATGATTAACTTCCACTTCATAAGGAAAATTCAAATATATTGTATTAGCTAACATTCAATGATATATTTTTAGATTATTTTTTTTAACTAAATATACTTGTTATATTATACACACTAACAGCCAAGAAGCTCCCGCATATTTGACTTGAATTTCCTGGACATTTTATATTACACTTGTTTGAATCTGTTTGATGCATACCTTGAATTGTGTCAAGACAAGCGCAAAAATCTCTTTTTTAACTAATTATTTAAATACTGATGCAATTATCAGTGTTTACCAGAATTTATTTTAAATTATGTAATTAAGCGTTAATTCTGGTATAACTGAGAGAGAAAGGAAAAAAAATAAAAAAAATTTTCAAAGAATATATTTACACCCAAAATTATCATATTCCTATAAAAAATTTAATCGGTAAGATTTTCACTCTCAAATTGCAAAAAAATAAAAAAAAAATTAAAACTAAGAAAACATTCCTTTTAGATCAGTAACCGAATTTAATAAAAAAAAAAATTATCACGAAAAATTTTAGCACTCAAAATTAATTTTTATTCCATGATAATAAGATTAAAAATAAAGCTTTGAAATGTTACGAAAATTTAAAATTTCTTTGATTAAAATTTATACTGTGCTCGTTTAGTTTCATAAATAAAATGAATGAAAACAATTGAATAATTAAAACTGTATTTTTTTTAAGGAAAAAAATAAGAAAAACATTTTTTTTCAAACCAAGATTCTTTAAATTATTATACCTGTTATAAGTTATAAAATAATTGCTTTGACTGCAATGTCTTAAGCACAATCCATTTGTATTAAATGTGTTCTTTTCTCCATAAAAGTTTTGACCTGTATAGCATCCCATATAGCTTGCAATTCTTAACGAATCTTCTACCTTATCTTTTTAAAGAACTTTTATTTAAAAAAATTGAAAATAAAAAGATATTACCCTTTAAATAAAATGCTAGGTAAAAATTTTGACAGCCACAAAATTCTTCACTTGATCCCATACATATACAATTACATTGAAATAAATCTTGAAAATTTCCCATAATTTCAAATGAACAATAGCATTTTGAACTAAAATATTTTATTGAATTTTAAAATTTATTAAAAAAACTAAAATTACTCTTTCAAAATTGCGTAGTCATAATTTAAATTAAAGCAGTAATTAACGCATATATTAGGAGTCATTATGATAGTATTAAAACTTAGAATATCAGTGTTGTAATCAGTAAAAAATGAAAAAGTATCATTGAAGCACCCTTGATATTGACCTCTTTCATGTAAAATAAATTGTTCTTTTGGTTTTAATTAAAATAAATTTTTGTTTAAATTCTTAATTAGAATAAAAATTTACCTGTGTTGTAAGAAAAATTTGAAGAAAAGTTGTCATAAGCTAATTTAACAATAAATTTTAAAAAATATTTGAGATTTAACGTATTTTACCGTTAATCACAACTTGGACATTCATTTTAAAATTAGTAACATTAACCTTAAGAATATGCTCTCCAGGTGTAGTATAATTGAAAAAAAAATGAATGTTATCTGAGTCACTATTTATGTATAAATAATTTTCATTTCCGAAATCGACTTTAACATTTAAAAGTGAATTTAGATTTATTGAACAGCTATATTTTTGATTAACAAAAACAGCTTTTGGACATTCAAGTTTAATTTCATAGGCTCAAAATTAAAAAAAATTATTCTAATAAAATTTAATTTTTAAAATTACTTTTTAATTCTGAAACATTATAATCGCATTTTAATTCATCAAACCCAAACAAATCATTCAAACAACTGCATCTTTTGCTGAAGTTATTAAGTGAAAAAAGATAACTTTACATTTATGAAGAGTTAACAACTAACTTAATATCTAATGCTGAAATACTTTTATTAAATTTAAGACACTCATGAATGCATGTAAATTCTGTATGATTGCTGCTTTGTATTGGTAAGCTCATTTCTGATGAATAGCAACCTTTACGAGTTCCGACATACTCAATACAAAGATTTCTCTCTAAAATATGCAAAAAAAATTAATGATTTTTAATAATATTCTAATTAAAATCTTGAGATTAAATATTTTCTAACAACATTAAATTTTGTCTCTTAAATATTGGTATAAATATTTAAGAGACAAAATTTAAAATTTTAAAATGATCCGTGAATCATGCTCAAAAATTATCAATAAAAATTTTTTTGAGAATAAATATTATTGTATTAGATATTTTCTAATTAAACATTCAATAATAACAATAATATGTCCCTTTCTATCCTAATAAATGGGGAGAAGCTCATCTCTTTTTCAAGTACCTTTTTGAGCAACGGCTTCGAACTGACACATATATTGCATGGAGTTGATCATACTGCAATTATTTCCCAGTCGAAACCGGTCTCCCATTTTTTGATAAAAGGGGTAACATGAACCTCGTATTCCAGAAATATTTTGAAGATTTTTTCCACCATCAGCGGGTTTTGACTTATACACAAAAATTTTGATTAGATTGATTTAATTACCTATAAGGTTTTTTATACAAATCAGAAAAAAAATTTACTTAAAAATTTTTTAACAATAATATTTAGTGAAAAAAAATGTTTTAAATTTTTAACTTTGTCTAGGTTTATGAGGACAAATTTTTTTTTATTTAAGAAATAAATGTTTAGAACTTAAAATAATAAAAAACACTTTTAATTAAAAAAAAGGAATAAGAGATTTTTTTTCCATTATATTATTTCCAAGTATTGAGTAAAATTTTCATATGTCTAGAAGAAGCTTTAAAGTTACTTTTAAGTAATCCACTCCAAAGAACCTAAATTAATGTTTATAATTACTAAATAAAAAAAAAGCTTTTTTTGATCTATGATTTATTTTGAAGTGCTGAGAAAATGCATCTTTTCCTATAATTGAGATTAGAGGATATATTATTTCTTCAAAAAAATTTTAAAACTAAAAGAATAATTTTATTGTTGGCGAATTGTGTCCCAAAATGTATTAGAGTAACACAAATTAATTAAAAATTAAGTTTGTCTAGTGAAAGTAAGAAAGTACAAGTTGAATTTATTTCAATTTAATATTGCTTTTAATATTTAAAACATGATAAATTTTTTTTAATTTTCAATTAGTAAAACTCAACTAAATGAATGAAAATTTGATAATTTATCAATAAATTCACAGATTGCTTTTTATTCGAGTTGGATAAAGGCTTACCTTTTATTGCAAAAACTCTGTTATTAGTGAAACATCCACAATAACTCATGCCGCAACGGCATGTACAATTTAAGTCTCTTGTTTCCTTTGTCATAGTTCCATAACGGTTACCACAAAGGCATGCATAGTTTGTATTGTTTCTTTTAAAAAATAAAAATTGGAAAAAATTTGTTTTTTATATAAAAAAAAGTACATGTTTCGAATAGCTGCATATAAAAATCCGTTTTCATCACAATACTTAAAGCAAATATTAGGATGTTCATTAATGTAAAAAAGGATCATTGGACCGTTAAGATCGGTTGAATGCGGATCATCATAACAACCAAGGTAAACACCATTTTCATAGTATTCATATATTCTAGTTCCTTTAATTAACTAGATTATTTTTTTTTAATTTAAAAAATAATCCTTATACCTTTTATAGAAAGAAACCAAATCTTAAAAAAAAATAAACTTAAGCTTATTAATCTGTTTCGATTCATTTTTAGATTATTTTTCAAGTTATTTAAAATTATAAAATTTGGCAAGGGTTTTATATGACATTAAATAAATTGGTTAAAACTTTCAAAGATTAAAATAGGAAATTGAATTGCCAAGGAATTTAAAATATCGGAAAAAAAGGAAACGGCAGAAAGCTTTTTATTTAGTTTGTTTTAATTCAGACATGAAATTAAAATTTTAATTTCAGAACTTATTGGTCTATAAGTACGATGAAAAAAAAAATTAATTAAAAAAAAATAAAAAAAATATTTCATGGAAACAAACATTAAACCATGTTTTTTTCTAATCAAAAAACTTTTCAAAATTTTTATATACGCATAGTAAATAGATATAAAATATTTTTTAATATAATATCATACATTAAGTTCCATGAATTCAAAATTTAAGTGCTTGCTGAATTTTTAATTTTTAAAATTCTTAAACTGCGTACTTTGAAGCGTTTTATATCATTATATATTCAATGATAAATTCATATACTTTATAAAATTATATCTTTTCTGAAAAAGCATTAAATTTTTCACATTCTGATGTTTACTTTTATTTAACAAATGGCTGTTTATTTTCAATATTATTATATATTTTATTCTCAAGTTTGCTCAACAGCCTCAAAAGGAAACAGAATACTTGGTCAAGTTCTTGATGGTATTAAATTTCCGACACAGATGGTCATTAAATTACTTAATACAAGTCTTGTTAGGCCTCAGTTAGAGTTTGCTCTTCCTGTATGATGCCCATATCTAGAGAAAGATAAAAGAATTCAAGAGGCAGTTCAACGAAGAGCTACTCGTGCTAAACGGTTTTAAAAATATAAAATACAACAATAGACTAAAGGATCCAAACCTGATGAATTTAACCGAAAGGCGAATGAGAGATGACTTAAATTAAATGTTTAAATTTAAAAGAAATATTGGTCATGTCAAATAGCAATCTCCACTCACTTTTTCAAAAAGAAGTTCAAGAGGTCATCCATACAAAATTAAAAGAGAAATAATCAAAAAATGTGCCCAAAGATACCACTTCTTCACAAGCCGTGTAGTAAATGGCTGGAGCAAGTTGGGAGTAGATGTAGTGAAAGCTCAATCTAGCGATATTTTTAAAGCAAAAATAGACAAAAACTTTCATTATATTTTTTGTACATAATATGTTGTCAGATTTACGCATTTTATGCATTGCAATAAACCTCTATACTATAATATACTAAAGTATCAAATAAAAAGTATCTTGTCTTCAAGCTGTAATAATATATGTTCAAATATGCGTATCCTAATTATATTACATCAATTCTGATAGGGAATAATCACTTCTACAAAATAGGGGCTTATTTGAGATATTATGCCCTTAATTTACCAAGACCTTGGTCAAAAAATGGAAAAATTTTGGGCTTTTATGGCAAAATGAAAATAATTTTACATTTTTAATTAGCAAAAAAATCAGGGATTTTGGGCTTAATCGCGTAGGAGATACAAAAGATTGATAAAAACGGCAAAATGAAAATAATTTTACATTCTTACATTTTCATGTTTTTAGATTTTTTGTGCAATTTTTCAGAAAATTAAAAAAACTCCTTCAAATTATTTGGTAAACAAAAATAAAATTAAAAAATTTCTTAAATATTGCACAAAAAATCTAAAAACATGAAAATGTAAGAATGTAAAATTATTTTCATTTTGCAGTTTTTATCAATCTTTTGTATCTCCTACGCGGTTTAGCCCAAAATCCCTAATTTTTTTGCAGATTCAGAAAACTAGACGAAATTCTGAAAAAATCGTTGGAACCACTTTTTTTATTTTCTTAAAAACAAATTCAATTTATTTTTTAATTATGAAAATTTACAAGAATAAATATTTTTTTAGTCAAGATGTTTTAAAATTTTAGTTTATATTTATTCTAAAGTAATGTTTTTGAAATTTTCAATTGTTCGACACTTTTTACTTTCGATTTACTGAAGAAAATATTTTTTTAAATTTCTCCATAGCTTAAATAATTTCCGGAAATATCGTCAAAATCTTCTTATTAATTTGATAAATATCCTTTTAAACAAAATTATATCTAGATTCAATTTTTAATTTTTTCGGTGTCCCAAATTTTCGAACAGTATGGGCACTTTTTAATTGTTTTTGATTACACCATGTTTACAAAAAAATTTTCAAGCTTTTTCATAATAAAGATAGAAAGTTTTTTGTATACTCGTCAAAGATGAATGAGAAAAATCTAGACAAAAAAAAAATTTATTTTTCTATTTTAATTTAAAAGAAAAATAAAAAATTATAAAAAAGTCAATTATCTTCTGCTATAATATTCAAATTTTTGAATTTTCAATTTTTTCTCTTGTTTTGGTTTCTTTTTCTTTAAAAAAATATTCAAAATATCGATTGAAGCTATGCTTAAGGCTGTCAAAAAAATGACTATCACTGAAACTAGAAAACTTGTTCGAATGACTGTTTCAACTGTTTCTAATGTTTGTTCTTTTGTTTCACATGAATCACCTTTGTAGTATTTAAAACATCTGCATTTTGCTTCTTCATTCTTGTTCACAAAACAATATCCATTACCAGAACAAGTGACATTTTGACAAAGATCTACTGCATTTTCACAATGAGATCCATAATATTTGTCACTACATTCGCATTTAAATCCTAGCTTATTCTTTTTTAAAAAGATACATGTGCCATTATTGAGACATTGTAGCTTTTGATTGCATGGATTTAAAGATTTTTCACATGAACTGCCCGCATACCCATCTTTGCAAATGCATTGATATTTTCTTTCTTTTTGAATACAATAGCCATTATGTGAACAATTGACCAAACAGCCAGTTATATCATCAGATACTTGATTTAGAATTTCTAAAACCACAACTGGGTCTTCTGCATAGAAAATACTTGTTTTATTTTCAAAGATCGAAATATTTTCTATCTCTGAACTATCTGTTATTTTAATTATTGAACTAGCTGTTGAAATGGCTTCAGTGTTTATATCAAAACTTTGAAGGCTTGTAATTGTATGTTCAGACGAGCTAGAATGACTTGATTCAGTACTAAGAAACATTGTTGCTTCATTTGTAGTTTCAATTGTAGTCAATTCACTTATTTTGCCTGAATTAAAATTATTAATTAAATGTTATTAATTGAGATTTTCAACGTTATCTTACTAGTTAAAATATCATTAGATTTTGATGAACTAAAATGACTTGATTCAGTACTAAGAGACATTGTTGCTTCATTTGTAGTTTCAATTGTAGTCAATTCACTTATTTTGTCTGATATAAAATTATTAATTAATTAAATATTATCAATTAAGATTTTCAAAGTTATCTTACTAATAAAAATATCAAGATTTTCTTCACTTAGAGTATTTGTATTTAATGAATTTGCACAATAGCAATATTTTTTACTTGATTATTTAAAAAAAAAAAGAGTTAAAATATTGTTAGATAAAAAATTAATTTCTTGTCATTACTTTTGATCGAATGCATAATAAGTATAGTTTTTAAAGAAACAAAAATTGAAACAAGTAATATTTGTCTCAAATTCTTCTGTAATCATTTGATGAAAATAAGCTGATTTTCTAGTAATTTTAGTGTATGTTTCACTTAGATTAGGGATTGCTGTTTTGTTGAATTCTTAAAAAAAAGAAACTATTAACTATTTTTATTGATTTTTATTCGAGTTTTAATTTTTCTAATTAATCAAATGCTTTTCACAAGTATTAAATTTTTTTATGAAAGCATAAAAATTATAAAAAATTTATTATTTTGAAATTTTGTTTGAAATTATTGTTTATTAAAATTTACCTTCAATTTCGTATACGCCATAATGGCTATCCGTTCCAGAAAAGTGGTTATCATAAATTCTTTGATTAACACACAAGTTCTTATCGGTTTTTAGTGAATCATCAATATTCTTGAGACAAAAGCATTGTAAACCAGAGGCTATTTTTGTTAAATTGAGATTCCAGCAATATTTAAAGCAACTAGCGACAAGTGGATTTTCAAAAATCAAATACTCATTTGGAATACTAAGCCTAAAGCATCCGATAAATTTGAAATTAATATTTTGCTTAAAAATTGTTCGATTTACTGGAAAATAAAATTTTTTAATTTGTTTGTTTTTAAAAAACTATTTTAATTACTGTTAAATTTGTATATACTCCTTAAGAAATAGTCTGATCCCCCGCAAACGAATTTTTCATTGCCCAAGGCACAATTTATATTACATTGAGATCGACTGTAATCTAGACCATAAACACTGTAGTTCTTTTCTGAACAATAATATTCACTTTAAAAGATTTTATTTATATTTATTCGTTTTTAATTCATATTTATCTGCTATTTTTAATTTTTTTTTTGTAAAATTTAGCACAATAGTACAGAACAAAATTTATTTTTTGAAGATTAAAAACAAGCTCTGTAAATACACTATTGTGCAACATTCATGGTTGAAATATTTTAAAAAAATTCTGGTAAACACTGAAAATTTATCATTATTTAAATATTGTCATTTGCAGACTTAAACTACCGATGCAATTTTGAATTTTGCATTTACAGAACTAATAAAAGCCCTTAGATATAAAATTTGTTAGCTTTTTTAGCATTAATTTCTGTCCTATTATTTATTTTGTACTAAATTTGACAAAATCATCAAAGATTTAATTTTTTTCAGAATAACTTTAACCAGGAGTTTAAATTTTACGGGATTTTTTCTGCATCTAAATAAATCTTAATTTTTTTTAAATCATCTATTTCTAATTTGTCTAGCCGAACATATATCAAAAAAGAAACAATAAACGGTTTATTTAATGACTGAATTATTTAAAGGTTTAAAAAATGAACAAAATGAGCACATAAAAATTGCCACTAAGAGGAAACTAGAGAGTCAAAATATCAAAAATAGGAAAATATCAACGAGTCTTTCAGTTTGAAATTTACGCATTAAGAGTGAAATTTTTTTTTTGAATTTGTGCAAGATAATAACTAGTTAAGTGGGATACATTTTGATACTTTTGCTTTTTCTTAAATTTTATTTCCTGAATGGAAAACATCAAAAATGTATTTTGGAATTTTTTTGATATTTCGGTTGCCCATAACCATTTTAAAGATGGTCTCATTAAAAAAAATATCTATTTATAAAATTATTCAGTTTGTTTTCTTCAATATAATATTCTAATTAATATAACTAACTTTGAAAAAAATTTTGATAAACCAAATAAAGCAACAAAAAATTTACTATTTGTTTACAACTGTAACCGGCTTTCCTTTATTTTTGCAATCTGATATTGGATCGCTTTGATATTTTTGAAATTCTGTTGAATTAACTGTCGTACATTCAACTTTCAATCCATAATTCAATGAATCTAAAATATAATAAAGTTGATTTTCTGTTTGTTTTGTGTTGACAGAAATAATATTAAGGTAACATGTTATTTTGCATAAAAAACCATAAAAAATTCTAGATTACTAATATCACTATTGTAAATGACAGATGGAGATAGCGTTATGCTTCCACAATAGTCAGAATCATTTCCACTACATAGCATTTTACATTCCATATCAAGTACTCTGTTATAAGTACCATACACATTTGAACATGAACATTGGTATCTAATATCAAAGATAAATAAAGCAAATAATTTTTTTTTTAAAACTGTCTAAACCCTAAATAAGTTGCTGAATAATTAAAACCATATAGATTACAAATATCGCTACAAATTCTATTTTCCATTTTATTTTTACTTATGAATTGAATTTCAAAAAAATCAAACGGAGATCTATCAAAATAACATCCAATATAACCAAAATAATCTAAAATTAAATATTAATTGAAGTTCTGTAAAAATTTAATCGAAGCTTGCCTTTATGTAATGACTCTGTTTGGCTGAAATTTGGAATGACTTTTTATTTGATTAAAAATTAAGAATTACAAAAATTTCCTAATTAAATGACATATTGAAGTTTTTGCTCAAAATTATTTATTTTTTTTTAGAGTTTTTTTTTTGTTAAAAAATTTTCAATGAATTTTCAAGTGTAATAATTATGCATCGATAACTTGTCTGCGGAATTTTTTAGACAATTTAGTTAAACACTTAATGTTAGCTTTGAAAATAAGCATCTGAAATAAATTTTTAACTCAAAAAAATTTTAAAAAAACCTAATGTAAATGAAAATTTTTGGGAATTTTAATTTGATCTTACACTCCAATTTGTCAATTAAATAATAATAAATTACCTTTAATGTTTGTCATTATATTCAAAGGTTTTGTCTCAATTTTAGCTTTGATAATAAAATCACCACTCCTATTGTAAATTTTACTAATGTTTACAACTGAATTGTGTTCTAAGTTAGAAAATCGACTCTCTTGGTCTCCAAAATCAATTGAAAAACTTAAATTGGAATAAGTTTGATCTGATAAGTTAAGTTCAATCAAGCAGAATATATTTGCATATTGAAGCACTTGAGTCGGACAATTGATTTTAAATCTCATTACTTTTTTTTAATTATTTATTTTGAATGCAATTTAATCAATTAATTTAAACTACTTTTAATTTGGTAACTTGATTTTGCTTTAATACCACCACAAGTTTGCGACTGATTTCCAACACAATTAAAAGCACAAAATTGATCATCAATTATTTCTTCAGCAAATATTTCATTCGAACATAGACAACTAATTCTTTTATTTTGAAAAAAAAAGTTTTAGAGAGTTTAATCAAAATATTTAAAACTTTTCTACTGATTTATTAATTAAATATAACAAATTTATTGTTAATAAATTAGATAATTTTTTATTTATTATTCTATTAGTTATCGTGAGTTGAAAAAAGCCAAATTGATTGTCAGCTTAAGTATACTTTAAGTATACTGTTTTCTGGGATGGCTTAGGGATCAAAAGATCAAAAGACGTTTCCGTCTTTTTAAGAAAAATTACCGAGGCTCTCCTCATCTCGGACCCTAGTAAGAGAGACCTGTTAAGGATTAGGGGGTATCTTAACTACTACTTAGGATACGCAGGTAAGGTAGCTCCTATTATTAACGCTTTCTTAAGGATGACACTAATTACCCGTCGGGAATATTGGTGGTATCTTTCAATCATCCTTAAGATCGATAGTCTTTCTTTTAGGAATAGGGGGAACTGCATCTGGAAGACCTACTATACAGATGCTAGTGAATACGGGCTCGGGGTTGTCGACGGGGATTCGAAAAGGGATTTCTCAATCCCCGCTCCAACTGATTCTATATTATTTAATGAAGCAGCCGCATCGCTGCTCCCTTTTACTTATTTATGGCTCAACAGTGGTCTAGCCCGTAACTTCAACCTACATGTGGACAATCGCGCAGTAATCGGGCTTTGGAAGCGCGTGCGAGCAAAATGGACCAAGTTTTACTCAAGCAGTCGGGACTCGATGCACAAGTTAATGTCCCTGATATTGTTGGTCAACTATGTAAGAACCAACTTCAACCTGAAAATTTTCTATGTTCCATCAGCTGATAATCCAGCGGACGCGCCCTCTAGGCGCATATCTACCGTAAACGACCTTAATAGTTGATTTAGACTGTTTTGATGGTGGCGAGGGAAAATTCTTATTTCCAAAAACCTAAACTTTTTTTATAATACTTAATTCTCTTAGTACTGAACCAACGGTCCACTTTAAATCAAATAAAACAATCATTCTAAGATCCTTATCACACTTTTTGGTTGTCTGTTTGATATTAGAGCTCATTTAAACCCTTTCTGACACGTACTTATGCCATGCATTTATTCAGGTGAAATGCTTCACTTTCATTAATCAGCACACAGTTGCATCCGACACAACTCTATCCTATATTTAATTAATTACTTACAGAAAAATTTATAAAATTTTATGGAAAATTTTTTTATAAAAAATTAACTGATTTATCTATTTTTTGCCAATTTAAATCAATAGAACTTTTTTGTCTGTATAAGATTCAATAAAAAAATCGGTTCGTTATTTTTAATGAAAATTTTTTAAGATGAAATGTGCTTATTTTTCATTAAAAATACAAACAGCTGGTCATTCGCCTAAATTAAATTTAATAGCAAAAATTTTTTTTTTAAATATTTTAAAAGTTTTTAAATTATTGAGTTTTAAGCATATCTTTTTGAAAATTGCTTTAATTGTGAATAAAATTTTATTACTGTTTAGTTGACGCATATTCAAAATTCATATAATGGCAATATTGAATACACAAATGATTGTTCAAAAAGCCGATTTCTAACTCGTGACTTTTATCAATAATTGATTCATAGCATCCAATATAAGTTCCATGAATCATAAATGCAACATTTTTTAAATCTTTCATTGTAAAAAAAACTTAGATTTTAAATTTTTTCTAATTAAATCTTACTTTGATGTATTTTATAGTTCGAAAAACAGCCACAAAAATTTTCCGGGTGGTTATGGCAGTTGCATAAACAAGTTTCTAAGTTTAACGAAACTTCATTAGCTGTGATCTTTGCGTGGCATCTACAATATCCTCTTTAAAAAATAAAATTAATAACTAGATAGATTATAATTTTTTTAATACTGTGAATTAACTGTCGAAAATTGATAGTTTCTAAATGAACAATATTCACTGCAAAGTTTATCACTCATATTTTTTTTAGTAATTGATTTATCGGCTTTCATATAACCGAAACATCCAAAATATTTGCCATTTTCTAATGAATTAATTTTTTTTTTTATTTAAAAAAAAAAAAAAAAAATTAACCAAAAATTTCAATCGAATCACTTTTAGATTCATTTGTAAGATTTGATTCACCTAACACTTAAATCGAGAGCAAAATTTATTTAATAAGATTTAAGATTAGCTTTTTACCAAAAATTGTTGGATTTATTGATAAAAGAGAACTGTATGAGTAAATAATCATTTCATAAAAGGCAGAATAGGAATAAATTTTGGTGAAGTTAAAAGTTGAATTAGAAGCCAGCGAGTGAATTTCAAATTGATCACCAAAATTAAATTCAAAATCAATAGAATAATTTGAAAATAATGAAATTGAACAGTTGAATTCTTGTAATACTGTTGGAAAATTGTCACAAATTATGTCCAATTTGGACACTATAATCAATGTTTAAATTAAGGTTTTTTCATCTTAAAAGAAAATTAACCAGATATTTTGTAAACTCTTGCAGCCAAGTAGCTTCCACAAATTTGGCTTGAGTTACCAGGACATAATAAATCGCACAAATTTTCATTTTTTTGGATTAAATTTCCTAATGAATTAATGCATGAGCAATAATTTCTAAAATTATAAAATGTTTTTATTAAAGAAATTTAAATTAAATGATAATTTTTTTTTTAAAATTAATTATTATCTTCAAATGGTTATCTTACACTTTATATGTTAAAAAATACATGTAGCCTTTGCAAATTTGAAGACACATGGTATTAGTATTCTGTATATTATATATTCCATTCTGATTATTCAAATCAAAGCATCCTAAATAAGTCCCATTATAAACTTCATCAGCATTCTTATCTTATTTTAAAAATGGAATTATTAAAACTTATTATTAATAACAATTTACTGAATCTTAAAAAAAAAGAGAGAGTGAAGTTGGGAGCAATTAGTTGGAGCAGAGCATTTTTTTTAAATATATGCTTAAATAAACTTGATAGGAAGGGTTGAAACAACAAAAAAAATTATTAACAAGAGTTAACATTTTTTGTTAATTTCGAAAAAAAAAAATTTATAAAAAAATTTATTGATTATGTAAATTGATATTTTATATAAATTAAAAAAAATTTAAAGTTTTAATTGCAAGTTTTTTTTAAAAACTTTAATTAAAATTACAATTGATTAACATAATTAACAAATTTCGAACTATTTTGTGATTCAAAAAAAAATTTCATTTTCAATTATTTTCTTTAAAAGGTTATTAGATTTTTAAAAAATTGCTCTGCTCAAGAAAAAATTGCTCCCAACTTCACTCTCCCAAAAAAAAACTTTCAATTTTTTAACAAAAATATCATCCCCTATAGTTCATGGTACCGGTTTCTTGAGAAAGATGTTTTAGAAATCGAAAAGGTACAAGGAATACCGACAAAGATCATTCCTTCACTTCAGAAATATGAAAACTCGACAAGACTTAAGATGTTTAATTTGACCGAACTAAAAATTAGGCGCATTAGGGAAGAAGTGAAAAATTTATTAATTTATTAATTTTTCTTTAATATTTCGTTTTCCAAGATAGGAAGAGGAAGAAGAAAGGAAAAAGAAAGGAAGAGGAAAAGAAGAGGAAAGGAAGAAGAAAGGAAAGAAATCAATGAAGTTAGATTTAAAACGAACTGTATGATTGATAGATAATTAAAAAATTAAATTTGAATTTTTAAAAAAAAGTCAAATTGACACCTCCGGTCCTTTGAGTGTTAAACACAAGAAAGCCCAAAAATTTTTTCTAACCCTATTAAACCCTTAAATATTTTTTGATAAAAATAAAATTTTAAAAACTAAGCATCTTGTTTTTAATTCCTAAAAAATTTAAATTAATTTTCAGAAAAATATTTAATTTATCTACATAACTAATTCGAAATTGTAATTTATAATTAAACGGGCTTTCTAGGGTTAAAACCTAGAATTTAGAATAAATGAAGCATGTTTTTTTTCTTAAATTGTAATCGATTCTTTTGCTGGCCATGAGAGAAACAAATTTCAATTTACTCTTTAAACTGTAAACCATAATATTTGTATTACATCCACAAAATTCTTCTAACTTTGCAGCACAAGTACATTGACACCTAAGATCAGCGACTTTACCTTTCATTCCATATTTATTTGAGCAAAAGCAGTCAAAACTTTACAAAATTCAAAATTTAGTTAAATTTAGTTTAACTTTTCTTTTAATAAGTTTACAAATTACCTATTTTTTAAAATAGCGAATCGGTAAATTGTCTTCATGCACTCATTAACGCAAAATTCAGCAGTTTTCTTACTATTTTGAATATACAATATTTCTCCATTGGAATTATTAAAATATTCATCTTCATGAAAGCATCCTTGATAAATTGCTCTCTGTTTAAAAATTACTTCATCTAAAAAAAAAATATTTTCTTATTTCAACTAATTTCAAATTTTTTATTTATTTTATAGTAAAAAACATTCAAGATCTTAGAAATCAAAAATTATAAAAAATTACCATCAATAAGTGTTATATTTTCTTCTCTAACTTGACGCTGGTAAACTTTCGAAAATTGATCATAAAAGTATTAAAATTCACTAGGAAAATACCGTAAATTTTGGTTTGAACATTCATCAAATGATTGTATACTTGAACTTTAAGAAGAAAATGACCCGGAAACGAATATTTTAATTTGAAAATAGTAAAACCATCGTTGACTTTCATCGTTAAGCTTTTATTATTTCCAAGATTAATTAATAATGTGTAATCAGATGATATTTGAAAATTAATTGTACAATCAAATTCATCATCGACATACACTGCCTTTGGACAGAAAATTTTCATCTCATTATCTTAATTAAAAATGAACTAAACTATTTTTTATTCAAGTATTTTCATTTAATTCTAAATTCTGTTGATTTAATTAAATTTTACTTAAGGTCATGGTACTTTTTTGTTTTGTAATATTTAATACAAACTTACTTGTTGCTTTGGCCAAGATAACATGTTTTTCCATGCACTGCATGTCATTACAATTTGTACAATTAAAATCATCAATTTTTTCTAAACCAGAAAAATCTTGTTCACACATGCATTTTTTACTTTGTGTAAACTTTACAATCTTTTTTTTATAAAAAGAGACAAGTTTACTTCAAATTTTGAACAGCCATAGTTTTTATAAATTTTAGACATTTTTTTAAACAGAAACTAATTGAAATTGAGTCAAAACTCTTAAAAATTTTTTCAATTCTATGACATCCAAATGTAGAACCAAAAATTTCTGTATTTGTCAAACGTTCTAATAAAAAAAAAAACAGCTGATTATAATACAGTGCTGGCATTAAGTTTGTTAAGACACTCATCTTATATCAAATGAGAATAAATGATATCAGGTGGTATCAGCTAATAGAAGAAACTGTAAGCAAGTTTTAGCTTAATTTTTGGATATTTTAACTACGTTTAAAGTAAATAAGACAATAAAATTTGTTTTTTTTTATCAAAAATTACATTTTTTAGAAAATAAAAAGTAAAATTTATTTTTTAAAAAAATATTATAATAAAAATCTACATATTTGGCCAGTCTCCTCTTTTTTCAATCACCACTCTTTTTAACAAGAAAAAATTTTTGACTTTTTTCTGATGTAAGACTTTCTGTGTATTTCTCTATTGCATCATTAATTTCTTGATTGTTTTGACAGAATATTTTTCCGACAAACTCTTTAAAATAATTCCATTAATCTTCAAAAAAAATTCCGAATTAATTAATATAATAATTTATAATTAATAATTTGTTAAAAGAATTATTTGAAATTTTTTTAGCTTAAACAAAATAAATCAAAATAAATAATGGATCATTGATTCTTCTTTAAATAAATACCTTTATTACTTGAATATTTTTTTTTAAAAATAAATTATTCTTTTTATTTTCTAAAAAATGTAATTTTTCGATAAAAACAAATCTATTGTCTTATTTGTCATATTATTAGTTGATGTTTTGAATTATTTATCTACCGTAACTTATCAAAATTCATTTTACCTTATTTGGCAATTTGTTGTTGCATCTCTATTCTCTTTGGAAATCTAGTCACGCACTGGATTCAATATTTAAGCAACTTTATCTTTATTTAATAAAGTAATAGTTTTAACTAGTCTTTCTATTAACTCCCTAATGCATTACATATTTACTTTAAAAGTAGTTAAAAGTCCAAAAATAAATTAATACTTGCTGATAGTTTCTGCTTTTAGCTGATACTACCTGATATCATCTTATATCATTTGATATCAGATGAGGGTCGTTAAAAACTTAATGCCAGCACTGTAGACTTGTCTTTGATTTAAATTAAACAAACCTTTTACATTTACCACACGATTGTAAGGATATTTTCCACATGGTGTTTGATACAGCCCACAAAAAGTACTCTTTTCTATTCCTGTCAATAAATCAGCTGAGCTTCCATACTGATTACCACAAAAGCAATTAAAATTTTGATCTCTAAAATTAAAAGTAAATTTTATTTATTCACTCTAAAAAAAAGTAAAATTAACAAATGTCTAATAGCTGCATATAAAAATCCTTTTTTCTCACATAAATCGAAGCACGAATTGGTCTCCTCTGAATGGGGAAATGCTGCTGAAAATCCATTTAGGTCACGGTTATTCGGATCGTAAAAATATCCAATATCTATAGCATTTTCACCATAATAAAATATTTTTTCATCATTTAAAAATGAAGGTGTTGTTGTTGAATTTTGTAACCACGAGTTTATATCTGATTCATTTTGATTAAAATCAAATTCAATTGTGAAATCTGAAAAATAAATTTTTCTAGTTAATGATCAACTATTCTATTTAATTAAAAACAAACTTTCAAAATTTATTCGAGATTTGATCACAAAGAAAATGATCAAAAAGAATTTTGTTATCATTATTGAACAATTTTGATTATTTTTCAATTTTAATTTAAAAATTTTTTGCAACAAGTTTAAATTCTTTGCTTTACTACTAAAGCTTAAATGATTTTTATTAATTGGCTTCCTTAAATACTTTTTTTCAATAAGCTTTTAAAATTTTTCAAATGCTTAAAACAATTTTAATTATTTATTCAATCATTTAAAAATCATATTTCCTTTTTGTCATTTTCCTTTTTAGTTTAATTAAAAATATATTTATAAAGTAACCATAACTATGCTTACGTTTTTAAAAAAAATTTATTTAAAAATAAAAAAATTTGTAGATCTAAGTGAAAAAAATACGTATTTAAAAATATGCCTTTTCAGTGGTTTTTACTTTAAAAATAAGATAACGATTTGTAGTTATAAAATTTTATTTTATGTTTTTGGTAATCAAATTAAAATTTTTAAAAATCAATTCATGAAAAATATTTAAATTTTAATTTATAAGCTTTTTTTTTCGGCTTAGCTTTTTGGATGAAAATATTGAATAGATCAATTGAAAAAATTATGATAACACAAGAGAAAACTACAATCGTTGTGACAACTAAACTTGTTTTAATAACTTTTTGAATATTTTGTAAAGTTTGCTCAACTTCCTCACAATTAATCCCTTTATAATATTTAAAACATTTGCACTTGGGATTTTTGTTTTCATATATTTGACAATAACCTCTACCCGAACAGCTAATATTTTGACACAAGTCTTTTTGATTTTCACAGTGAAGTCCATAAAAATTTTCATCACATTCGCATCTAAAACCATTTAAATTATTCTTTTCATAAATACAAGTTCCGTTATTTAGACATTGAATTTTATGCTCGCATAGACTCAACGGTTTGTCACATGATGTACCATAATATCCATCTTTACAATTACATTTATATTGATATTTTTCTAAAATACATGAACCCTTATTTGAACAGTTAACTAAACAGCCAGAAATATCATATGTAATTTCATTTAGAATTTCACTTAAAATTTCTGGGTCATTGTCCATCAGCATCGTTTTAAATCGAATGTCAAGTCGTACATTTTCGGTGAAATTGTCTGAAGTGGTTTTTAAATCAGATGTTTCCAAAGGAACAATTGAAGTCAAAATATTTTCAGCATCTAAATAAATAAATTAGTTGGAAATTATTATCTAATAAAATAAAATTTATGATCAAATTTAAATAATTCAAATTTTAGAATTTTCAAGCCTCAATAATAGTCATTTTTAATAAATGTTTAAAATAAAAATTAAAAATACTTTAACCGTTTTTAGAATTTTATAATTTGATCTTAAAATTTTACTTTTTGTCTTACGCTTAAAAACTTTAATATTGAAATATGAATTTTGACTTGAATCTTTTTTATTAATTCCACAATAGCAATAATTATTTCTAAAATAAAAAATTTGGATTAAGAAAAAAATTTAAATTAAAATATTACGACTGATTAAATGCAAAATATGAGTAGTTCAGAAAAAAACAGAAATCAAAGCATTCTTTATCTGAATAATAAGCAGCGGTTATTATCTGATGAAAAAAAACTGACGATGAAGTTTCTTCTTGAATAAAATCTTTATTTAGATGGTGGATTTGGATTTGTTTAAACACTTTAGTTATTTGATTGAAAATTTTTTTAATATTAAAACAAGTTGCTGAATGAAAATTTACTTTTAGCTTGGTAAACTCCATATAAGTTTTTCTGACCTGAATGATGTCTATCAAATGGTTTGTGGTTGGAACATTCTGATTCTTCGATTTTGAGTGTTTGATTGACAGTATTAAGACAAAAACATTCTTCTCCACTTGCTATTATTGTGAAATTAAAATAATCACAAAATTTGAAACAGTTTATTATTGAAGTATTTAGTAAAATAATATAATCATTTGAAGTATTTAATTCGAAGCAGCCGAGAAATTCAAAATAAAATTCATTTTGTTTAAATGTAACATTATTTTCTTTTTAAATAAAGCAATAAAATTTAATTTTAAAATCAAAGAAAAATTTAAAAAAATAAAATAATACTTTTAACATTATAAACACTTCTTAAATAGTATTTAGAACCACCAGCTTCAATTGGGTTATTTTGAATGCTATTTTTTTTATCACATAAAGCTAGACTGTAATCAAGACCATGAACATTATATTCATGACCAGAACAATAGAATCCTCTTAAAAATTAAGACATCATATCTTCATTATTCTGATAAATATTTTCTTACTTTTCTGAGATAATTGTAACTGAGTTATTTTGATTTTTGCAATAATCAAATGGTTTGATTTTAATATCATTTATATCAACAAATGAATGATTAAATTTTGACAAGTCGACAGTTGTGCATTCAATTTTAGTCGAAAATCCAAGTGAATCTGATGATTAATATGATAATTTTAGCATTTAAGTTTTTATATTAAAAAAAAATACATTGATCACTATTGAAAACAGAGAAAGGTTGGTAGCTTTGACCTCCACAAAATTCAGTTTCATTTCCCATACACAAAGTGTCACATTTTAAATCATATGCTTCATTATATGTTCCGAAAATATTAGAACAGGAGCATTCATTTCTAAAAATGAAAAAAAATTAAGAATTAAAATTTAATTATACTTGACTTTATTATGAGGATTTAAAAAATCAAACCCTAAAATAAAGAAAACTAAAAAATGATACATATTAAATTTAAGATAATTTTTGTTTGTTTGTTTGTTTGTTTTAGTTATTAGTTATGGATTTAAAAAAAATATGTAATATGGTAAGAATCTCTAATTAATAAATAACTTCTCTATCTTTTAAAAAAAATTTTTGTGATGTTTAATTACCCCAAGTAAGTTGCCAAATAGTTATAGCCGTAAATGTTGCAAATATCTGAACATAAGATATTTTTCATTTTATACCGACTGAAAAATCTGATCTCATAAAATTCAAATGGACTTCTATCAAAATAACAACCAATGTATCCTCTTTCATTTTCTAATGATGAAAAAAAATATACCAAAATTAAAGATTGTTTTTTTTTTTAAATCTTGCCTCTCATCTTTAATTCATCAAAATTAACTGAAACTATCAAAAATACAAATAGAAAATTAATTTGATTTGGATTTAGTGATTATTACCTTTGATTGTTGTTTTTACATTCAATGGATAGTCATTAATGTAAGCTTTTACAATAAAATTACCAGTTCGATTGTAAGTTTTATTAATTTCTAAGTTGACATCAGTGTTAATGCAAATAACTGTATTTGTTTTATCACCAAAATCAATTGAAACATTCAAATTAGTGTTGTTTTGATGTTTATAAGTTATTTTTATTGAACAAATAATATTTTCAAACTGAAGTGCATTTTGCGGACATTCAATTATTATTCTCAATTCTATTTTTTTGTTCTTTATTTAAATAAAAATAAACAATTTTTAATATACCTTTAATTTCATAGACTGATTTTGCTGCAAGACCACCACAAAATTGTGATTGATTAGTGTTACAAGTTAATGAACAAAAATCTTCTTCAATTTGATTTTCTGCAATTGTTTCATTTGAACATTGACAAGTTGTTCTGTTAATTATTAAACTAAAAAAACCAATTAAAGAGATAAAATATTACTGTGAAAAAGAAGAAGCAAATTTGAATTTCTTGTAAATACAGTATTGAATGCATAAATGATTGTTTAAAAAGCCCAAGCTAATTTGATCTCGGCTTTTATCATCAAATTTATAACAACCTAAATAATGTGCATAAAAAATTACATCATTATTTTCTTTTTCTTAAAATTTATTTTTTAAATTTTGTATTTAAATTTTTTTGCTGTTTCATCAATACTTTTATTTATTTTGAATTTTTGATGGCATGAACAGAAATTGTTTGGTGAACTATGACACATACAAAGACAACTTTCTAAATCAATTGAATTTTTCAAGTTACTAACACATTCACACAATGTCCTTGTAATGTAATTTAAATTTTCACTTTTGTCAAACTTTTATTTGAAGGTATTTACTTGCTATTTTCATTTCTGATCATTGAAATTTCATATTTACGTAATGAACAATATTTGCTACAGTCTGAATAATATGTGTTTAATCTTGATTCTTTTACAACGCCAGATTTAAAACATTCATTGAATTCACTATTCTCTTTAAATTTGATTAAAAAATTAAGAAATTAAAATTTTTGAAATATAAAAAAAATACCAAAAATTTCGATCACTTCATTTGAGGTTTTGTTTGTGCTATTATTTGTGATATTATTTTGCTCAAATACTAAATTTAAGAAAAATCAAATTATTGAAAAATCAAAAAGCTAACATATTATTTAATATGATTGAATAAATCAAGTTTAATAAGCATTAAAAATTCTTTCTACTTCTCTCTTGTTTAGTCTTATTAAATTTTACCGAAAATTTTTGGATTTAGTTCCAGCGAAAAATTGATTGAAGAGATTTTAAATTCTAAATATGATGCTATTGAAACATTCTTGATTAAAAAATTTAGAGAATCTGGAGCTAAAGTCATTATTTGATGATCTCCATTGAATTCAATTTGTATGTCAATTGTAAAATTTGAAATAAACTCAAATGAACAATTTAAATTCTGCCCTTTTTCTATAAAATTTGGACATTTAATCTCCAAGTTTGTCTCTAGATTTTTGTTTTTTAAAATAATTAAACACAAAAAAATTAAAATACTTGAAATTTTGTAAGCACTTGCAGCCAAAAAGCTACCACAAATTTGACTAGAATTTCCAGGACAAGTCAAATCGCATTTATTCTCACTTGTTTGGTTATAAAATTTCAAAGAATTCGTGCAGAAGCAATTATTTCTATAATAACAAATAAATATTTTTATTTTATTTATTTATACAAAAAAAAATTGATTAAAAGAAAATTCAAAAACCTTAATATATTACTTTTTAAATGTTAAAAAATATTTGAAATTTGAACAGTGTTTTAAGCACATACCATTTGTATTGTAAGGCAAAAAAATTCCATTATAATTGCTGAGATTAAAACAGCCTTCATAAGTCGCTTCAAAAACTTTGTCTTTTCGTTTATCTTAAATAATTTGAAACAATTTTAATATTTTATTCACTAGCAGATAAATTGGGTACAAAAAATTTTGAATTTTATTAATTTATTCAATTCAATTAACGCCTTTAAGGCTATGTAAAAAAATCCAAATAAGACAATAAAAAAAACAAATAATATAATTTTAAATTCGATAATTTTTTTCTTTTAGAACATTAAAATTCACAGGTTTATGTAATTATTTAAAAAAAGTCTGTTTTCACTAAACTTAAATGAAGAAATTTTTTTTAATCTTTTACCACTAGAAAGCCCGGCTGATTATTAATAAATATTTCAAATTTAGTTATGTAGACAAATTAAATATTTTTTTCTGAAAATTAATTTAAATTTTTTAAGAATTAAAAATAAGATGCTTAGTGTGTTAAAAGTTATTTTATGAAATTTTTTTTCTATCAAAAAATATTCAAGTTTTAAAAAGGGGTCTAAAAACCGCTCGGATTTTCTAGTCTTAAAAGTTAAAATATTATTTTATTTCACGGCTTAAAAAAAAAGCTGCCGTTAATTTTATGAAAAAAAATTTTCAAACTTTTTAGCTCAAAAACTTGGTAATAATTTTTGCATCCGCAGTAATATTCACTTGTTCCAGAACAAACACAATTGCAATTTTCTTCATCAGCTTTACCATCCATCCCATAAATGTCCGAACAAAAGCATTCAAGTCTAAATAAAGCAATTAAAATAAAACTTATTAAAATCAACTTTAATATAAACTGATTTTTTAAGATGGCATATTGATATTTAGAATTTCTACAAGTATCAACACAAAGCTCTTGAGTCATATTCGTAGAATTAAAATATTTAATTTCCTTTTTTTTTAAATTGAAAAATTCAAAATCATGAAAACAACCGTGATAAATTCCTTTTTCTTTTAAAATAAATTTTGTTTCTGTAAAATCTTTTGAAAATTTAGACTTAATTAGATTTTATTTACCCATTCAAATAATTTTTTACTTTTTTCCTTTGCCAAGTTAGAATATTCATAGACTTTATTTTAAAAAGTATTATTTTAATAAATTTTAATTCTGACTTTAAACTAATTACCATATATCGTTGTTTGAACATTCATTTTATTATTTTTTAACATAACTTTAAAAACATAATGACCATGAGACGAAAAATTTTCTTGGATTATAAATGGAAATTTATCAACATCAACAACCGAACTTTGATTTTCATTTCCTTTACTGATTATTAAGCTGTAATTCGAAGGACCTTGAATATTCACTGAACAATTAAATCTTTGCCCAACTAAAACCGCTCTTGGACAGTCTAACTCCATTTGTGTATCTTTAGTTAGTTAAAATAAAAAAATTCAAATTTTAAATATTGGAATTATTTAATATAACCGACAATTAGCTTTTAATAATTTTACATAAGATTTTTTACAACTTTCATTTGTACAATTTTCACAATTCAGTTCATCAATTTTTTCTAAGCCATAATAATGGTCTTTGCAAATGCATTTATCTCTGATTAAAAAATTTTTTTTGAAAAGAATATAAAAAATGAATAAAAAATTTTTAACTGTAAATTTAGAGCAGCATAATTTTTTGAATGTTTTAAGCAATATTTCAAACATAATTTCTCTGAGTCTTGTCCTGAATTTTTTGTAAAATTGTTAATTTTAAAGCATCCTAATCGATAGCCAACAACTAATTTGCTCTTATTTCGTTCTAAAAATAAACAAATTAAAACTATTATGATATTTACATTAAATAAATTACCTTTTACATTTACAACCCGGTTATAAGAATCTTTGCCACATTTTATCGGATATGAGCCACAAAAATCATGAAAATTTTCTATTGAAATGTTAACAACTCCAAAGCGATTATCACAAAAACAAGAAAAATAGTTGTTTCTTGATTGAATTTTTTTAAAATAAAGTTCAATTTTAATTTTCAATTTTTTATTAATATACTTCTTTCTTATGGCAGCAAATTCAAATCCTTTTTTTTCACATTTATCAAAACATAAATTGGGATCACAATAATTATCATCAAAGTCATGCCAATATCCTCTTAAGTCATTTTTATTTGGATCAAAATAATATCCAACATGCACGGCATTTTCAGAAAAACTAAATAGTTCCCTTTTGAAAAATTAATTCATTAAACTTTAAATCAAAAATTAAATATAAATATAAATAAGTGATTTTTTTCAAAATGTAAAATTGAGAGGAAATTCAACTCAAAATAATTTCTTGGATGGTCACATTTGATAAACTGCAAATTTTGAATAACTAAAATAAAATACCTCAATTTGTTAAATTGTTACCATAGATTTTAAATAAATGTAAACTAATTATATAAAAAATTCACAAAATTAAAAATTATCACTAAATCAAAAAAATCTTTTTCTATTAGGAATAGTTTTAGTTTTTTTTCTGAATCTTAGACCAATTCAATTCTTTGTCAAAAAAAATACGTTTTTATTAAAAATTCAAAATAATTTAAGTTTTTTTTACTAAATTTATTATGGTTAAATAGGCAAATTGAAGTTTACGATAAAATTAAAATGAGTAAAGAGTTATCATTGAAAATAGATTTTAAAATATTTTTCAGTAAAAAATTTATTGCAGAACCATGTTTTCAAAGTAAACATTCAATGCTTAACTTGATTTTTTATGTCTGCAAGTTTCTGCAAAAGTTTTCTGAATGCAGAATTATGAACTAAAGATGGAGATCGTTTAACATGTTATGCTAAACATGAAAACATTTTTCTGCATTTAATTTTTCAATTAAAAAACTTCTAAGATATTTGTAAAAAAATTATATTTGAGCATGATCATAAAATTTTGATCATAAACTTCAATAAAATAGTTTGTTTTTTATTGTAATAAAACACTAAATAAAATCAAAATGAACTTGATTTAAAAACTTTTTATTTTTTTTTAAAAAAAAAAACATATACAGTGGTGATTTGATATAAGGATCAATGGTAATTTACGTAAATTTGTGTAATTTACCATGGATCCTTATATCAAATCACCACTGTATATATAAAGTAATTCACAGACATAGTACTGTAAATAAACGGTCTGTGTCACTAACTGTACCATTTATATTTATTCAATAAACTAATCTAAATTAAACTTAAAATAATATCTAAATAAAATGCTTCAAAGATCTTTTCATTCTAATATTTTTTGTAAATTTTTTTTATAAATAAAAACCCGGTTCCGAATGTGCGATATTTTTATTCTGAACTCGTTTGTCTTAAATTACGATTTAACCAAATTTCTTTACACATATGGCTAGATTAAAAATCTTACTCCAAGTATTGATTATTCGTTTGAGTTGGCTCAGTAAAGTCTAAGAAAAAAAACTTTTCATTTTTGCCATCAAAATTTTTTCAATCGTACCTAAGTTGCTGATCGCCAATACTAGCAGAATAGAAATTTTAAGTTTCATTTCAAATAGATTTTTAACAAAAAATTGAAATTTGAATCCTAAATTTATAGCAAATTTAATTTTACGTAGGTTTTTTTTTTATTTACTCGTTATATTTTTAGTTTAAATTTAAATCAATAAGTCGCTCCAATCAACTTATGAGCGAAATTAAGACAAAATAGGCTAAAAAATGAAAAATATAAGATAAATAAAATTTATTTGTTTAGCCAAGAATAATTTTTTTTTAATAGCTGAAAAGAAAATATAAAGATTAGTTAATGTATTTGACTTTTTCTTGTTTGACAATTTCTTTATTTTTCACACATTCCGTTTTATATTTTTTCATATCTTTTTTAATGAAAATACTGCTTATGTCATTTAACAAAAGTATCAAAAACATTATTGAAATCACTACTATGGCAATAATAGAGCTCACACTAATAATTCTTTTTATCACGACTAACTCATTGCTTTTTATTTCGCAATTTTCCCCACTGTAAAACTTGAAACAATTGCAAACAGGTTCTTTGGTTTCATTTACTTTACAAAAACCATTTGATGAGCATGTTTTGTTTTTGCACAAATCTACTTCAAATTGACATCGGTCTCCGTAATAAAACTCACTACAATTGCATTTGTATGCAAATTCGAGTTCATTTTTTTCTTTATTAAACTCGATTAGATCAATGCATATACCTGAATTTAAGCATTGCTTTCTGTTTGTACATCTTCTTCGATTTTCTTTACAATCAGTACCATAGTAAAAGTCTGAACATGCACATTCCATTTTTAAGCTAATTTTATTTATTTTGCATTTTCCATTATTTGTACAATTGATAAGACATCCTGTAATATCATAGTCTACATCAGAAATCAAATTAGACAGCTCTTTATCATTCATTAATAAGAAAGGCTCAAGAGGAACTTCCTGAACTGAAGCACTGATTTCGTGTATATTTGATTGAGTATATGCTGATCTTGAACTTTCGATGATCAAATCTGTTTCTTGGGTTGTAAACAATTCAATTTTTGTTGCAGTCACTTAAATAAAACTTTTTTTTTTAAATTTTTTTAAAATTTTTATTGATTACCCGAAATTCCGTATATTTCAAAATTAACTCCATTACATGTCTCATTTTCAAAAGTGTTTCCACAGAAGCACATTCTTTTTATACAAAAATATTAATAATTTAAACAAAGGTGTCTTTATGGAATAATATTCAATTCATAGTTATAAATTTAGATTAAACAAACAATTTTTAGTTTTCACTAGTCATTTTAAATTCTATTTCTTTGAGAAAATATTGTTGTTGGAATCAGTTGGTTATGGATGAAAAAAAAATTTTATCAATTTTTTTTTTCTTTCAATTTGTTTGAGCAAAAATAATTTTTTTATTTTTTTTTAAATTTTTTTGCTAACTTTCATTTAAATTGAATATAAAAACTTTAGTATTGTATGACTGTTATCAAATTTTTCGATTTTCTATTATTTTAATTATCTATGAATTGAATATACATTCTCATTTTAATCATATATGTTACGATTTTTTCTTAAATGTAAAATTATAGCTCAAAATTTGACAGAGTGAAACACATTCAGATATTTGAAGTGGATGATCAATCAGTACATGGTGTAAGCTCTCTGAAGTGCATCCAATTTTTTCAATTTTCATTTTGTTTGAAGGAGATTTTTTTAGCTCTTTTTATTCAAGTATAAAATTTAATTTCCAAATTCAAAAAAATTTGAAATTTTATTTTTTTCTGTTCCTTGTCAAAAATATTTGTGTTCAATTTTAACTTAAAAATCGAACACAAGTCAATTTTATGTCATAATTAAAATTTAATAATTAATTCTAATTGAGAATTTGTTGATTTTAATTCTTATTAATTAAAAATTTTTTTGTTTCGGAATTTGAAATTTTTTATCTATTGATTCAATTTATTTCAACTGTAAAAAACAATTCAGTATGTTTTCCTGAAGACAAATACTAGTCAACAAATAATTTACATCCGTAAAAGCCTAAATCTAATAAATGATTAAATATAAAAGGGTATATTATTTGAAAAAATTAAATTAAAAAAACATGCGGGTTTTCAAAAAATTTTAGAAAATTAAATCAATATTTGCTTGTTTCTAAATTAGCTCTTTTTACTCAAATATCTTACTAAATGCGCAATCACATCGCCTTGCAATTAACAAAGCCTAGTCTTTTAGCCAAAGTTTTGATTTTAAATTAAAAAAAATCAAAGCCTACAAAGAAATGTAAAAGTAATTAAAATCAAAGTACCTTGGGCTTGATAAACGTATTTAATCCCGTTATTGCTCAAGTAGTGTTCATCTAAAAGTGAAAATTTTGGACTTGGTGAACAAGTTCGATTTGTGCTTAGAGCCAAGTTTTCCAAACAAAAGCACTTAGATGAATAAGTGAAAGAATATTTTTGATAAAAATAAGAGCAATAAAAAAGACATTTTGTGATAGTAATATCTGTAAATGTGACATGAACTTTAATAGTCTCCGAATTTATAGAAAAGCATCCAATAAATGTAGCATAAAAATTTGCTTTCTTATGCTGAGATTGATTTACTAAAAATCAAATTTAATTAAAATAAAATAATTTTCAATTTTTCTAAATTTATTTAATTACCGCGAAATACTGATTTAGTGTAATACAATGACCCACCATATGAATTAGTTCTTAGAGTATTTATATCACACAATGCGTTTGTTCTATCAAGACCTAATGTAGTATAATTGTTTACACAATAACAATAACTTTAAAATTAAAAATATTTTAGGATAAAAAATACGGGAAAAATTTACTTAGAATCAATTAAATAATGTTTGAAACTTGAACACTTATTAATGCAATTATTTTGATTTCTATAATGACTAATTGATTCCAAATTTTCAGTATCAACGGTGGTGCATTCGGTAAAATAAGAAAATTTCCCAGAAGTTCTTATAATATCTTTAAAAATTCATGTTAATTAAAAATGTTGGAGGAAATTTTTTTAAAATACCATTTTCTATAGAATAAACAGAAACAGGTTGGTAAGAAAGACCACCACATATGTCTGTCTCGTTTCCAGAACATGTTATGTTGCACTCTCTTGGGTCATTTGCTTCATTGTAACTTCCAAATCTATTCATGCATGTACAAAATTTCCTAAATTAATTCAATTTAATATCACCAAGTTTATATTGCTTATTAAGCTAATTATTTAGAAATTGTGCTGTTTAAATTTTACTTAAGTGAAAAAATTTAATGACAACTTCAACGAAAATGAAGTTTGTTTTTAAATTATTTTAGAATGCATAAATTTTTTTTTAGAATGAAAGTGATTTATTTTCAATTTAATAAGAAAATGATAAATTCATTTTAAATTTGATTTATTTACCCTTCATAAGTTGATGAAAAATTAAAACTTGAATCACGGCATAGTTGATTGCATCTTTGATTATTTAAATTCAAATCATTATAAACAATCAGATCAGATCTGTCATAAGGAATTCTGTCATAGAAACAGCCTTGATAGTTTGCATCTTATTTTTTATTTAAAAACAAAATTTTGATTTATTTAATATGTAAGAGTGAGTTAAAAAATCCTGCGCTTTTTATAACTAACATTCTTTAATTTATCAATTTAAAAAAAAATCAATAGTTAGCTAATCTTCAAATATGAGCATTTATGATCTATGGACTTTTATCCATTTATCAAGTATTTTCATTGCTCTTTGAACCATTGAGCGAAAAATATTATAATCAGAAGTAGAAAGATCTAACTCAGCTCAAAAGCTAAGGTCTAGCTTTCTCTTCAAGAAACAAACCTAGGTTTTGTTTAACCAACGGAAGATATTTTTCTTTGGGTGAAGCATGCATTCGTTCTAATTGTTCAGAATAAAGTTCTAAATTTATTTTATTATGAGCCCCCGCACTCTTGATAGTGTCCACTTTTCACAACTGGCTCAATTGGTTGAAATAGGTCCAACTATTGATTTCTGTTATCATAATTTCTAAAACAAGTACCACTACTAATCATAAGCAATGCTCTTTCTGAAATACTGTTCATCTAGAGGATTTTTTAAGTAGTTTTTTACAAATTTCAATGTGTCGTTGAATATCGAAATCTGTCAAATCATGAGGAACAATTGATCGAGGGTTTTGTGAAATTTAATACAATAGAACAGAACAAAAAGTTAAAAAGTCTTATAACTATACTTTTAAAAGTTAAAAGCAAGTTCTGTAAATACAAAATGGTG
>PJRA01000313.1:722678-732821 GCA_016987375.1 Brachionus koreanus | reverse complement strand
TGACTTTTCATAGAGTCTATGAGCTAACTTGACCAGCGCTTTAACTTTTCTAGCTTGCTTGTTGAATTTAGATTTAAGCTCTTGTTTGTTCGCTGTAGAAGCTCCCCTATATTTGGCAAAAGCCCTGAATTTAATAATTTTAAGATAATTTTTGTTTGTTTATTTTAGTTATTAGTTTATGGATTTAAAAAAATATCTAATATGGTAAGATTCTTTAATTAATAAATAAATTCTCTATCTTTTAAAAAAAATTTTTGTGATGTTTAATTACCCCAAGTAAGTTGCCAAATATTTATAGCCGTAAATGTTGCAAATATCTGAACATAAGATATTTTTCATTTTATACCGACTGAAAAATCTGATCTCATAAAATTCAAATGGACTTCTATCAAAATAACAACCAATGTATCCTCTTTCGTTTTCTAATGATGAAAAAAAATTATACCAAAATTTAAGATAATTTTTTTTTTCAAATCTTGCCTCTCATCTTTAATTCATCAAAATTAGCTGAAACTATCAAAAATAGAAATAGAAAATTAATTTGATTTGGATTTAGTGATTATTACCTTTGATTGTTGTTTTTACATTCAATGGATAGTCATTAATGTAAGCTTTTACAATAAAATTACCAGTTCGATTGTAAGTTTTATTAATTTCTAAGTTGACATCAGTGTTAATGAAAAGAACTGTATTTGTTTTATCACCAAAATCAATTGAAACACTCAAATTAGTGATGTTTTGATGTTTATAAGTTATTTTTATTGAACAAATAATATTTTCAAACTGAAGTGCATTTTGCGGACATTTGATTATTATTCTCAATTCTATTTTTTGTTCTTTATTTAAATAAAAATAAACAATTTTTAGTATACCTCTTATTTCATAGACTGATTTTGCTGCAAGACCACCACAAAATTGTGATTGATTAGTGTTACAAGTTAATGAGCAAAAATCTTCTTCTATTTGATTTTCTGCAATTGTTTCATTTGAACATTGACAAGTTGTTCTGTAAATTATTAAATTAAAAAACCAATTAAAGAGATAAAATATTACTGTGAAAAAGAAGAAGCAAATTTGAATTTTTTGTAAATACAGTATTGAATGCATAAATGATTGTTTAAAAAGCCCAAGCTAATTTGAGCTCGGCTTATATCATCAAATTTATAACAACCTAAATAATGTGCATAAAAAATTACATCATTATTTTCTGTTTCTTAAAATTAAATTTTTTAAATTTTGTATTTAAATTTTTTTGTTGTTTCATCAATACTTTTATTTATTTTGAATTTTTCATGACATGAACAGAAATTGTTTGGTGAACTATGACACATACAAAGACAATTTTCTAAATCAATTGAATTTGTAAATTCATCAGTAACACATTCACACAATGTCCTTTAAAGAATTTAAATTTTCACTTTTGTCAAACTTTTCTTTTGAGGTATTTACTTGCTATTTTCATTTCTGATCATTGAAATTTCATATTTACGTAATGAACAATATTTGCTACAGTCCGGATAATATGTGTTTAATATTGATTCTTTTACAACGCCAGATTTAAAACATTCATTGAATTCACTGTTCTCTTTAGTTTTGATTATAAAATATAATTCAAGTTTATTTCTATTGTACAAAAGTTACCATATATTTCAATTATTTCCAATAAGGTTTTATTTTTAATATTATTTGTTATGTTATTTTGCTCAAATACTTAAAGAGTAATTCAATAAAGATACTTAATTTAAAATTATAAAAAATATGATAAATTAACTTAAATTTTACTTAAATATATTTTTAAAATAATAACTCGCTTTTCAAAAGGAAAAAAAAATTACCGAAAATTTTTGGGTTTAATTTCAGTGAAGAATTAGACCAACTAATATCAAATTGAAAGTATGATAATGAAGTTAATTTTTTAGTTAAAACAATAGTAGAATTTGGAGCCAGACTCATTTTATGATAATCATCTTTGAATTTTATGTCAATATCAATTGGAAATTCGGAGACAAGCTCAATTGTACAATTAAAATCCTTCTCTTTTTCTACAAAATCTGGACACTTTACCTCCAATTTTGTCACTTAATTTGTTTTAAATTAACTGAAATTAAAGAATATAAAATTACTATTTATGTAGTATGCACTCGCAGCCAAAAAGCTTCCACAAATTTGACTTGAATTCCCAGGACATGCCAAGTCACATTTATTTTCACTTGTTTGATTAGACTCCAAAGAATCAATACAAAGACAGTAACTTCTGAAATTTAGAGAATTAAAACGATAAAGCAACAAATTTTTTTCCTACCTTTTAAATGTTAGGAAATATTTAGAACCAAAACAGTGTCTTAAACACATCTCATTTGTATTGTAAGGCAAAAATATTGCTTTTTTATCAATAAGGTTATAACAACCATAATATGCAGCACGAAAAACTGAATCACTTCTCTTATCTATTTAAATTTTTATTTTAATGTGTTTTTAAATTTTTTTTTTTAAAAGTAAGTTTTAGCTTCATTTTTAGTATTATTTCTGGACTTAGATTACTTTTCAAAAAATTTTTTTCAATAAATAAAAAATTTAAATCAAAAAGTCAATACTGTTTAATTTAAAGACTTTATAAAATGTTTTGCATCCACAATACTCATTTTCTTTTCCAGAGCATACACAGTTGCATTTATTATCACTAGTTAAGCCATCCATACCATAATGGTTAGAACAGTAGCATTCAATTCTTAAAATTAATTATAAAAATTAAAAGGTTTGAAGTAAAGCCCGAGCTGTTTCAAGCTAGATTATTATTATCTTAAAGAAACTAATTAAAAAATAAACACAGTCTTTTAATATTTAATTAATTTTAAAAATTTGATAATTCAAATGTGCTACAATAAATCTAGAACTACAAATAAAAATCAGCCAAGCTTTGTACTGAAGTAATTACCCATTTTTTAGAATGGAATATTTTGAATTGCCTTCACAGAATTCAAAACATAAATCTGAACTCATATTTTTATCTCTCAAAGAACTATTTTTATCATCTTCTATTTTAAAATATTCAGTATCGAAGTAACATCCAAGATAAGTTCCCTTTTCACTCAACATAAATTCTTCTAAAAAATAAAAAAATTTAACTTAAATTATAAATTTTATAAAATGATTACTTTTTTCGACTTCTAAATTAGTTTCATCATATACTTGGTTTTATAAAAAGAATTAATTTAAAATTATTTAAAAAAATTTTTTGAAGCAATATTTTACCATAAATTGTTGTTTGAACATTCATTAAATGATTAATTGCCCTTGCTCTGATTAGATAATGACCAGTGGCTGCAAATTTTAATTTGAAAACAAACGGAAATTCAAATGCATTTTCTACAAAGCTTTGATTACCATTTCCAATAGTAATGTTTAAAGTATAATTATAATTGGTTTCTTGAATGTCTATAGCACACTCGAATTCTTTTCCTGCATAAACAGTTTTTGGACAAAAAATTTTCATTTCATTTTCTATGTAAAAAATTGTAGTAATAATCAAATATTCAAAATTAAAAATTAAATGCTGAATTTGATTTCTGCTTACCCATTGCTTTCAAAATTATGAAAGAATCATTTTGTTTACAATCTATCCTGTTAGAATCTTTAATTTTATCTTTATCAAATTGGCAAAAACATTTTTTTCTTAAAAAACTTATTTTACTAAATCAAAAGATTATTTAGCTAATTTACTCAGAATTGTATGCTGCCAATTTTTTTGATTTTTTCAAGCATTCTTTCAAGCAAACACTTTCTGATCCAAGGCTTAATTCTTCTTTTAGATTTTGAATTGAATAACATCCCAAGCGAATACCAATTATTTCAGTATTGTTATTTCTTTCTAAAATATTTCAAATTAATCTTTATTAACATTTAAAACCTGGAAATCTAATGTTAAAACGAAATTTAACTTTTTTTAAATACAAAAATAATATCTAAATTCTACCGCTAAAAACGCATAAAACCACCCAAAATCAAAAATTCTAGCTTTCATATGTTTTTGGTAGTAGGATCTAATAAAAATAAAAATTTTATTTAAGAACTAATTTTTTTTAACTTTTTTTAAATTTTTCAATATAAAGCCGAAATAATTAGCTAATCTTTAAAATTAGTCATAGTTCGATTCCTCCCTTGTATCATTCACGTCTTTTGGAGCCAACTCACGACAACCTTCTTCAAATTGGTCATGGTTAATGAAATGCTGCTTAGCTTTGGGTTGTTCTCAAAAGCCGTGCGCATAGCTTTGATCGCAATTTTTGCAACAAAAAGCAAAAAAAAAAATTTTAAATTTAAATAACTTTTGTTCTAGATGTAGAAAATTCTTAAATAGTATCAATTGAGACAAAGTTTGTGTCATCCAAATTTATTTTCTGCAGTAACTCTGCATTCTATTTTTTAATAATTTTCTAATAGACAAGATGCGTTGCATATTTACAGAGTTACTGCACGTAATAAATTTGGGTGATACAAATTATTTATCAACTAATACAATTTACAGAATGATTTTTTTTTACCTTTAGAAAATAAGTTATTAAAATTTTAAGTTTTTGTTTTTGTTTATTGTTCCAAAATTCACAATGTTCATACTGATCGATTTCAAATTTTTTAGAACTAAATACACAACTAGTAACACATATCATTTTAAAAAGCTTTCAATTCTGTTTAATTTAACATCTAATATGATTTGAAATTTTGCAATTACAAAGATTCTAAAGTCAAAAATTTCCAACATTTCAAAAAAATTTTAATGACTCAACATTTTATTTTGATTAAAAATTCAATTAATTTGTATAAATCTTTAATTAAAAGCTTTAAATATATTAAAGGGGTGACTAGAAATTTGAAGATATGTTCAATTTTTGATGAGCTTTAAGAATGTGAGAGGATCTTGATGTTAAAGTTATGGAAAAACATCCAAACTTAACTTTATAATATTATATAGACATTTTTTAAAATTAGTAACTTAACAAACCATATAAATAAATGCTTAATTTTAGCTTAAAGTCTTCTTGTTGCCAAAAAAAATGAGTTATGTTGTGTGGAATTTTTGATTTTGATTTTTGAGTATTTTTGGCTGTAGAATTTAAATATTATTTCTTAAAAATATAAATTTCAAAGACAGATATTTTTAAAAAAGGTTCAAAATTGGAAATTAAGCTGACCCTTTATATTCAGAACTCTATTTGCTTTATTTATACCACACTTAATTGGAAATAAACCACAAAAAATATCTGAATTACTAATTTTGTGATTTGTCGTACCATATCGGTCATCACAAAAACAAATATACGACGAATTTCTTAGGCAACAAAAATATTAGTTTTAAATTTAAATTGAATAAAATTAAGTATCTATTTACGAATTTCTAATAGCAGCATATTCAAAACCTAGATTTTCGCATTTATCAAAACACATATTATGATTTTCAGTATAATTTAACGCAAAGCTAAATCCTCTTAAGTCATCATTATTTGGATCTGTGAAGTAACCAATTTCTATCGCATTTTCGGTGTATCTAAAAAGCTCTCTAATATTGAATATATTTGTTTCTTCAATCGGATAACTCAAAGTTGGAAGATTTGTTGAATTATGGTTTGGCAAGATAGTTTCACCTGTTGATAAAACTTCAGGACTTGTATAGTAATATGTTGACTCATCTTTTAAATATTTAAAAAAAAATATTATTTGAAAAAAAATGTTTTACTTGTTGTCTTGTTTTGTTTAAAAAGTATCAAAAAAATGACCAGAAAGGAAATCATTTTTCTATACCAATTTTTGTTCTGTTTATGAATTTTAGTTTTAAGTAATATTTGAACCAAATTGATTAACTTTAAATACTCAAATTTTTTTCTTGTTGCATTAAATTTTTATTAAGCAAATAAGTAATAAAAAAATGAAATCTTTTCACTTGAAAACTATTACCTTATAAATTTATTAATTAAGAAAATAAACTTAAAAAATATTTATTTATCTAAAAAAGCTAGATTTTTTAATAAATAATAATTTTTTCTTTTTCAGATGTAATTGAAATTTAAAAATCACGCTTATTAATTATTAAAAAAATTTTAAAGTACAGTCAACACTCGATAATCCGATCTTTTTTATATTTTCTAATTACAAAATTCATTGTAAAGATATATTTTTATTAGGCTTTTATTTATGACATATGTAAAAAATACTTTAAAATAAGCTTTATTGCACAAATTTGATTACAAAAATCAATTTAAGGCAAAATGAAAATAATTTTACATTTTTACATTTTCATATTTTTAGATTTTTCGTGCTTTATTATTGAAAATGTTCAATTTTTTTTTGTTTACAAAATAATTTGAGAGAGTATTTTTAATTTCTAAAAAATTGCACAAAAAAACTAAAAATATGAAAATGTAAAAATGTAAAATTATTTTCATTTTGCCCTATTTAAACTTTTTTTAGATTTAATTAAGAAAACTTGAAAATTTAAAAAAAATATGAGATAATGGACTTAGTCTTTTAAAAATTTTTGAAAGAAGATTAAATAAACTCATTTAAAAAAAATCTAGAAAACAATGTTTTTACACTATCAAGATTTCATCATCAAACTCATAATTTTTTTTATTCTCATCTACTAATTGCAAAACTGGCTTTTTGGATTTTACCACGTCAATCATATAATCATCCTCAAAATCCAAATCTCGCGGTGTTTCTGTCAACTCTATTTTATCTCCTTCCATTTGTAATAAATACTTATCAAACTCCAGCTCTCTTTTTTCACAGTATTTTTTTAGTATGCTCTCAAATGGTTCGTCTAGTGAAACCAAAAATTTCACTCGACTTTTTCGGCCTGTGTCTGTTTGCAAAATAAGAGTAACCATATTCGAGCCATGTTCACAGCTTTCTCCATCCTCAACAATTTTAACTTTTTCCTGATTTGAAGATGCTGTTTTCCCACAATCTTTTAAAAAATTGAATAATCAAAAAAAATTTTTTTTTCATAAAATACCTAAAATATCATAAGCTTTTAAATTTATGCTAACTGGCGTATCACTAAAATTTATAATTCTATCTTTTAGCATCAATACTAAATTTTCAGCTGTCGTATTTTCAATATCTGCCAATTTTTCAAAAATAAAACTAAACGACTGGTTTTTATTTATATTCCACTTTTTTAATCCATATTTTGTTGAGACTCTTATTGTCACAGTATTCAATTCATCATCATCGTCATCATTGCTGAAACCAACTCGGTCTGAGTCATTTAGAAGGATTTGGGAATCTTTTTTGATTTGAAATGATTCAAGTTCCCTTATTAAAAAAAAATTTATGAAAAAATATGAATTTTTAAAACTATTTACTTAAAATGTTTATATAGCAAACTAGTTGATTTACGTCTATTTGATTTAGGCGGTGGTAATGGAACTTCTATCTCCGATTCAGATGAATAGTCTCTTAATAAAAATTTATTCTTTAATTGTTTTAAATTAAAAAATTACTCTTCTATTTTCTTTTTTTTATTCACTGATTCAGCATCATCCGAGTCAGCCAGTTCTATATCAAAGTTTTCTTGGTAATTTTTTGAAATATTTTGTTTGTTTTTTTTGGACTCTTCGGTCTCAGTAATTAGATTTTCTAAATAAAAATTGATCAAAAATTTTTTTTCAGGAAAAGTTTATGTATACTATCAGCTTCAAAAAATTTATGATTGATATTTTTTCTTTCCTTTTTTGTTTGATTAAGTCGCTTTGCATATAATCCGCTTGATGATTTTTTCACAATATTTGAATCTGAATCGTCCGAATCTGAGTTATCTAAATTTGAAAGGAGAGCAGCCAAATTTCCGCGAACTGTAGCTCTCATGGGTTGATTTCTGTCAATGGCATTCTCGTTTTCCCGCTCAATGTTTTCACAATCAGATGTGTCTGAACTAATTGTATTTTTAGGCATTTTGGTTTCAAGTCTTTTCATGTAAAGAGACATTTTTTAATTGTTTAACTATAAATTCAAACAAAATAAATAGAAGAAAATTTAATGCGCTCCATTTTTAAATTATATTTTGAAAAATAAAAACTACCAAGACCAAAATATTGGGTTAAAATTTATCTTTGAAAAAAAATTTTATTGTAATTATTCATATTTTTGTAAATATTATATTATTGAGATTTAAATGGCAAAAAATCAATTAAAATTTCAAAATTTAAAATTAGGTCTTTAGTTTCAAATAATTTTTGTTATTTTTATAATTTTATTACATTTTTAAATTTCAGCTCCAGATTATATACACCCAGATGATAACTTTTAAACAACTTTTGTTTAATAAGCGAACACAAATTTTTGTAAATGTACAAACATAAGTATCTTTGCTTTTTTTATTAATATAACTATTTATTTTTAATTTCTTAGCTTAGGAAATTTAAATTAATTCCTAGTTAAATTTTAACTTCGCAAATTATTGTTTTTTTAACAACTTTATTTTAATATAGATTATTGTTTCTTCTAACAACTTTATTTTAATATAGATTTTTTTCCATGCATTTCCAGTATATTGCTGATTTGAAATGACAAATTTTAACACTAATTTTCATAATTTTACAAAATAAGATGATTCAAAATGATCTGAAAAATCATATATAGTCAAAATTGGAAAATTAATGAATGATTTATAAAAATAATCTAATGTCTTGTCAATGAAAACTAGTATTTCATACTTTTTAAGAAAATTCAGTTTATTATTTTTGATTTCAAAAATTGATAAAATTTTAAAAAATTAGTCTAAAATATTTTTTCCTTTTTAAATAAAAATCAAATTAACTAACTGAATAATTATGCTATTTAATAAAAAAAATACAATTTTTATAATTTTTACTCAAATGATAAACTCAGAACCTATTTTTTATAAATAACAATTATTTATTTTCATTTTAAATTTAATTTTAATATTAGAATTTAAAACCGAACGCGTCGGGCTTGCTACCGGACCGTCCAAGAAAAAGTTACAAAGAATTCAAGAAAGAAGAAAGAAACTGAAGGGAGTAGTGGTAAAATCCCAATGGACAATACAACGTCAGTAATGACTTCTGAGACTGAAAACCTTCGGAGAGGTAACAAGCAGAAAAGTGGGATATTTACTGCGGAACCCAAATGTAGAATCGGAACCTTGAATATCAGAACCATGTCCGAAACATCAAGATATGCTCAGACCGCAATGTTCATAGATAAATATGGCTTAGAGGTGTTAGGTATATGTGAAAGTCGCTGACAGGATCAAAACCCTCATGACACTCATCTTTAGATTAGTCTTGGTTAGAAAAAAGGTTGTTCTTTAAGTATGATCCTTTACAGCTCTTCTATTTTTGCGATTGCTCTTCTAGCTATATGAGATCTAGAGTTAATTTGAAGAAGCTTTCAGTTGACCAAAGAAGGATACTTTTCTTGAAGTGAAGTGTACATTCAATCAGGATAAAGCTCTGTATTTATAGAAAGACGATCGGTTGAGATGGATCCAACCATTGATTTCTGTTATCATAATTTTCAAAATAGATCTAATTCTCATCACAAATAATGATATGTCTCAAATACTGTTCAAGGCTCTAATACTTGAGGAGATATTGTCGATTAAAATGTGTAAAGGTCATTTGATAATTTCCGAATACGAAAATTTGAGTTGCTCTCAACAGCCGTACACAGAGCATTCTGATTGAGAATGGCTGGTCTACTTGGTCCTTTACAAGGCTCGTTTAACTATTAATTTACTAAACCAATCTTGAATTCCTTTTACTCTAATCTCTTTTATCTTCAACTAATAACTGCTGTTGCTAACAGGCTTTTTTCCAAAAATGACATTTCTATAAAAAAATTACAGCATTTTAATTTAAAGTTTTTTTAAAAATGAAAAATTGAATTAAAATAAACAAATATATTATTTTGAAGAACATTCAATTCTGTTTATTTTAATTTATCAAATGAATTTTGAGAATTAAAAAGATTGATGTACGGAAGTGAATGTTGGGTAATGTGTGAATCTAATAAAAAAGTCTGAACACCTTCCATATTGGAAGCCACGAAGGATTCTGGGGATACACTGGCCTGAGACATTGTCAAATGCTGGACTATACAAAAGAACAAATTCAGAGCAATTAA
>PJRA01000313.1:695284-710469 GCA_016987375.1 Brachionus koreanus | reverse complement strand
GTTGAAAAAGGTACAAAAAAGGGTTTAGTTTTTCAGCATTTTTTTGAATATATTATATTTATTTTCATAAAGCAAATAAAGATAATATTTTTATATTCAATACAATAATGTATGTTGAATTTCGAATACCAATCAGCACAAAAAATTGAACAATAGTTATAATAACGTGGTATAACTTTTTAAAAAAGCTTTACTCTGACACAAATTGACGAAACTAGTTCTTTTAGTCTTAATACCTAAAAATCTTTAAAAACTTGTTCAAAAAAACTTAATTTTCAAATAATTAATATAATTTAAAATAAGCAATCAATTTATAAAAAATTTTTGTGAAGTCTTTTTTGTATCTTTATATAGTCATAATATTTTTTTACTTGATAACTTTGATAATTTTATTCTATTTGAACTACATAATTTTCAATAAAATTTATAAAAATTGAGTAATTTTTATTTATTAAATACAATATTGATAAATAAATTTTAAAAATTCAAAAATTTTAAATTATTTATTCTGTGATCAGAACTCTGAGGCTAGAGAGTCTATGAAAAAAACCCTCCTCTAGCTCAAGATGCTGATTTCCATCTAGTTTTAAAATATTAAGTTTTGAATGATTAATGAAAATTTTTGTTTCAATCAATCCTATTTGATTTAGACCTAAATCTATTTTTTTCAAATTATTCAAATAACCAAAGCACTCGTCTTCAAGTTCAACAATGAAATTTTTTCTCAAATGTAATTCTTGAAGATTTTCCAAGTTTTTAAACACATTTTCTTCAATTTTACCTAGTTCGTTTGAATTTAAATTCAAAAATTCCAAATTTTTTAAATTTTTAAAAAAATTTTCACTTAAATTTTTGATTAAATTTTCGCTCAAGTCAAGATACAAAAGGCTGTTTGCTGCTAAAAAATTAATTTCGCTCAAACGATTATTTTTCAGATCTAACTTTTTCAAATTGTTTAGCTGACTGAAGCAATTTAGATCGATTGTTTGAATATAATTATCATTTAGTTTTAAAACTTCAAGTCCTGATAGTTTTCCAAAGCATTTCTCGTTTAGTTCTTTAATTTTGTTATTAGACAAATCTAACCGTTTTAAATATTGATAGTCAATAGGTCCCGAATGCCAAGGCTCAATTGATTCAATTGAACAACAACTTAGATCCATGTTTTTCACTTCTATTTTGTTCAACTCAATTAAATCCACGAGTAAAATACACAAATTGATCTTTTTTAGTTTAATAAAATTAAAAATTAAGCTGTTAAATTCTTTCAAATTCGACCAGTACATGACATCAAATTGATCACAATTTTTTTTCAAATAATCGACTATTAGACATAATTGAAGCATATCCTTTAATTCAATAAAAAATAAAAGCTTATTTTATTTTTTTCCAATACTACTTTATTTAAATCAAGCAATGCAAACCTTTGTTTTTTGTTAAACTTTATCTTTATCAAAGAACTAAAAATAGATTTAAAAAAAAAAGCTAAATTTAAATAAATATTATACTTAAGAATCTGAATATGTCCATTGTCAATATAATTTGGGGTAATTATTAATTTTCCAACATGATTTGAATGTTCAACAAGAAAAAAAAAGTTTCTAAATATTTCTTTGTTTACTGAATTAATCATGACAAGACGACGATTGTTGAAGAATTCGGAATTCTCATTCTGGTTTTCCAAAATATCCAACTCTGTATTGATATCAATTTCATTTATCACTTTATCATAATGTTTAACAAGCTCAAATTTATTCAAATATTCAAGCTCTTTCATCTAAATGGCAAAAAAATGAAATTATAGAGTTTATTCTCTAAAAACAGATACATCAGCAGTTAATTAAGGTATCATAGCTTATGCAATTAAAATTTATAGCAAACAGATTTGAATAATGCTTTAATAAAAAGTATTGATATAAAAAAATTATTTAACCCTCAAGAAAAACTCAAAAAAATAATTTGACGAACAAATTCAATTTGTTCTGATTAATCTAAAATTAAATACCAAAGAGCAAATTATTTAAGTGAGATAGTTTTCAAAAGTAAAAATTCAGTATTACATTAAACGCATTTAAGTTAGAAAATATTAGAAAAAATTACATTTAGAAAGATAAGTTTTTTTTTTCAAAAAATAATTAATCAGTCTATAAGGCAGATTTAAATAAAGTTTTTTTTTAAATTAATTTTTAAAATTGAATAAAAAACTATTAAGAAAAAATAAAGATATAAACAGCGATCGACCTTTATTTTTATTTAATAAAAAATATAATATCAAATATAAAATAAAAATTTAAATCAGAATAAAAATTAAAGCAAGATAGATTAAAATTCAAAATCTTTAAATAGAAAGATTTTTAAAGAAAAATTTGACAATATTTTTCTGTGAAAATTGGGTATTATAACTAGATTTTAGGCAAGATAACTTGTTTATTGAATTGGTTGTTTGAGCACAATTAAAATCATGAAAAACATGCACGAGACCAGGCTCAACAGAGCGAAAAACAGTCAAATTTGATCGCTTAAAACGAGCATGTATATCAAAGTCTTCGCCACCCCATCCAGTAAATTTGGTGTTAAATTTACCAATTTTATCAAAATCAATCTTGTAAACAGAAAGCATTCCGAAACCAAAATGTCTCCAATATCCAAAATCTGAATGAATTTGAAAATTGTCTCTATTATTTGACAAATTGGAGAAAATAAATTTTGGATTGTATTGACTGAAGACAATGGGAAAATAGACTTGTTTATTTTTAAAAGTATTTAAACGAATTCTTGCCAAAACATCGCGATTGAATATCATGTCTAAATCAATGAAAAATAAAAGTGAATCTGATGATAAGAATGATGCTCCAGTGTTTTCAGCTATTGAACGCGAAAATATTGATTTAACAATAACAAGTCTAAATGAGTTTAATTCTGAATTAAATGTATATCTTTTTTTCAAATATTCAAAGATATTAATATTTTTTGAATTTTCATCTGAAACTAAAGTAATGTTTGGCTGAAATAAAACCACAGTTAAAGTTGTCTTTTCATTTTGTTTTATGCAATTTTCTTCATAGAAATACAAAAAACGTTTAAATGTTGAATGACGCTCATAAACTGGTAGAATAAAATTTATTGTTTCATGTGAAAAGTATTCACTTGATTTTTGAATAAGTAAGGAAGAAGATCCTGAATTGACAAACAATTTTTTTTCATAAATATAATTGTTATTGTTGCAATTTAATTTTGAATTTATAATTAAATCAAAACCTGAAGATGAATGTTGTCTGTAATAATTTCTATTTGCATTCAATTGACTAACACTGCAATTTAACTCTTGCTTTATTTGGACTTTTTTTAATTTAGCATTGATCCATGACAATAATTTGGAATCTTTGATTGATGAATAAAAAATATTATTTTTTATCGTTTTATTTTCTTGGTGAGCTTGGCTGAAACTAATTAATTTTCTGTGTAATTTTTTTATCTTTTCTAAAGCTATTTGGTTTGTTAATTTAAGCATTAAATTATCATCTAATGAATCAATGACAATAAAATCATTTAGATTTTTTCTAAATACTACATCACTTGCTTTGAAATTGTAAATAAACAAATCTTTAGTCTAAAAAAATAATTTTAAAAAGATCTTTTTAAAAATGATTGAAAAGGTCCTTTTATTCCTTTTATTGTTAAATCACAATTAATATCCTCAATCGATGCCAAACATTCGTTCAATTTAACACATTTGTTAAAAGTAGATCCAAGATTAATTAATAATTTTCTTGAAAGTATCAAGTCTTTGCTTTTAAAACATTTTTTTTCATCATTGTCTGTGTCTTCAATTTTTGGTCCAAGTAAATATTTCTCTAGAGGATTGAAATTTTTGAGCATTCTTTCAAGATTATCTATGTTTATAAAATTGTCACCATCAAATATTACAAACCAGTCAAAGTCATTTATATAATTATCATGCATGTATTCAAGTACTGATTTTGTTTGATCAATAAAATGTTCATTATTTTTTTGAAAATGAATAATATTTTCATTTATTTGCTTCTTCCATAAATCATATCTAAAATTTTTGGTTTCCAAAGGTCCAATTATGCCTATTAGTATTTTATTTGTTATATGTTCTTTTTTATTCACATGAACACGATTTTGACTTTTTTCTGAATTAAACCATTTCTTTCCAAGAAGAAAGCCAAGTCCAAATACTAAATATTGAATTATTCGGCGACGTCTAAAAATAATTTAATCAATCAGTTCAATTTTTTTAATTTATAATTGATTTTATTTATTAATGCTTCATTTTGATGCTATTTCAGAATTAGATTTTACTATAAATTAAATAATTATATGTATCAAAAAGATTATGAGTTTTACAATCAAGGGCTTCTAAATGATCAGCGAAAGGTTAAGTTCATCTTTTCTCAAGTTCCCGGAATCAGAAAGACTTAATAATCTAGATCCAAAACTATCTAAAATGACATTCAAAATGTGTTGGGCAGCTTCAAAAGGAAACAAAATATAAAATATTGGATCGAGTTCTTCAAGAAATTAAAAAAAAAAATTTTTAAATGTTTTTTGCACATAAACTGTAATCTGGTTTTACGCATTTTTTTTGCGTTGCAATAAACGAATTAGGTTGTAGCACAATAAACTACTATACTACTATTCTATATTATTTTTTTGATCACAATTAAATCGAAAGTAAATTCGTCGCAGTTTATCATTCATTAAAATTAAACATAAAATTCTTCATAAAATCTTTTCTTGATATTTTATTTTTTTAACTGTAAGAAAATATATGATTAGATTTAATTATTAAAGAATTAGACAAAATTACAAATAAAAACTTCTCTTTAATTTTAATTTTTTTTTATCTAATTTGATTTTTTTTCTTAAGCATACAAAAATCAAGCTCATAGTAAGAAACAAAAATAAAACTTACTTAAAACACAGCATTTAAACAGAATCAAAATATTAAAACTTAAGTTTCTCTTTAGGAAATATTTTGTATGAAATTAAGCGCAACATTTCTAAGTTTTAAACGAAAACTATGAATATGACATGTCTATTTTTAATTAAAAAATATTTGATAATTGTTTTTTAATTAGATGAAAATCATAAATCATACCTTAAATTAAATTTCATGAAATTTTAAAAGAAAATAAATAAAAAAATCCACTTAATTAAAAAAAAAATTAATTCTAAATATGCTAAAAGTTTATCTACAAATAGTGACAAAAAGAATTAATGTTAAGCAATTGATAATATCAAAAAATAGATTATTTTTAGGTAATTAATATTCTTCAGAAATTAAAATTTTTTACATTTTTTCTAAAAACAAGAAAAAAAAAATTGTGAAACTAAGTGAAAAAAAATTATTATAAAATAAACTATAGGGAAGTGTTTAAATAGCTTGATTCAGAATAGCTTTACATTAATTAATTAAAATCTATTTGAATAGCCTCTGTTAAAATAATCACAACGTTAATTAACAGCCAATTAATCAACCATAATTTCTTGTTGTAAAAAAAAAATTCATTTAAAATTGAATCATTAAAAGTTTTAAATGAGGATCGTCATTCAAAATCAACATAATTCTAACTCATAGATACCGGAATTTCCTTTTTTAGACAACTTATAAAAGCTTGCGAAAATTTGAAGCGGAAAAATAAAATGTGGAAATATTTGATAAAAATTTTTATTAATAAAAAAAAACTTAAATTTAAATCCTGTTAAACTTTCCTATTTTTGCACTCAAAGTCATATTTATTACATTTCCATGTCATACTTCTGCGAGTTCGCTGAAAGCTACTCACTTTGGCGCGAGAAAAGTGATACTAGGAGTGACATTTGTCTCATTCAATTGATTTTTCTAAACAAATTTTTCTACATAACGGAAATGTACTTTGTTTTGATAGTTATTACACAATTTTTCTGCAACTTTCCAGGCATCTTTTATAAAAAAATGTATTCAAAACTCAAAGTCAAAATCTTCTGTAAAGAAAATATCACTTAGCTTATTATTCTTTGAGATAATTTACTTTTGTACTAAAAATTTACCCTCTATAACCTCATTAATAACATCATGATATTCATCCTCAACTATTTCTGAGAGAAATGGATTAAATTCTATAAACTTCTCAATTTGTATTGAACTAGGATCAACTGAATTAGCGACATGGCCCCGATTAGCACAGTAGATCCTGAGTTTTTATTTTTAGTAATATTCGATTTTCGTTTTCCGCGTTTTAAGGCATAACCAAAGAATCAAAGCAATCAACAAAAAGCCAAGAATCCATATGATTAATAAAAGAGCTAAACATTAAAAATTTTTATTTTTCAATTTAATAACAAAATCTAAAATATCAGGATTTTAGATTAAAGAAAGAAAAGAAAATTTGAAAAAGTATTTTAAAATTGTCTTGAACAATTCAAGATATTGGAAATTATTTATTTTAAAAAAAAAGATAAATAAAAGCATAAATTAAGAATTATTTATAACATTGATCAAGACGTTAGAATTGAAAAAATTGAAAAATTCAATCAAAATTATTTTAGAACAATGAAAAATTCAAAAATTATTCATTATATGAGAAAGAAAAAAGCGTTCTGATCCAATTGATTTGAGACTTGATTTTTTACACGCTGTACGTTGCAAAAAATTAGAAGAAAAATTGCAATTAAAATCATGAAAAACATGCACGAGACCAGGCTCAACAGAGCGAAAAACAGTCAAATTTGATCGCTTAAAACGAGCATGTATATCAAAGTCTTCGCCACCCCATCCAGTAAATTTGGTGTTAAATTTACCAATTTTATCAAAATCAATCTTGTAAACAGAAAGCATTCCGAAACCAAAATGTCTCCAATATCCAAAATCTGAATGAATTTGAAAATTGTCTCTATTATTTGACAAATTGGAGAAAATAAATTTTGGATTGTATTGACTGAAGACAATGGGAAAATAGACTTGTTTATTTTTAAAAGTATTTAAACGAATTCTTGCCAAAACATCGCGATTGAATATCATGTCTAAATCAATGAAAAATAATAATGAATCTGATGAAAAGAATGATGCTCCAGTGTTTTCAGCTAATGAACGCGAAAATATTGATTTAACAATAACAAGTCTAAATGAGTTTAATTCTGAATTAAATGTATATCTTTTTTTCAAATATTCAAAGATATTAATATTTTTTGAATTTTCATCTGAAACTAAAGTAATGTTTGGCTGAAATAAAACCACAGTTAAAGTTGTCTTTTCATTTTGTTTTATGCAATTTTCTTCATAGAAATACAAAAAACGTTTAAATGTTGAATGACGCTCATAAACTGGTAGAATAAAATTTATTGTTTCATGTGAAAAGTATTCACTTGATTTTTGAATAAGTAAGGAAGAAGATCCTGAATTGACAAACAATTTTTTTTCATAAATATAATTGTTATTGTTGCAATTTAATTTTGAATTTATAATTAAATCAAAACCTGAGGATGAATGTTGTCTGTAATAATTTCTATTTGCATTCAATTGACTAACACTGCAATTTAACTCTTGCTTTATTTGGACTTTTTTTAATTTAGCATTGATCCATGACAATAATTTGGAATCTTTGATTGATGAATAAAAAATATTATTTTTTATCGTTTTACTTTTTTGGTGAGCTTGGCTGAAACTAATTAATTTTCTATGTAATTTTTTTATCTTGTCTAAAGCTATTTGGTTTGTTAATTTAAACATTAAATTATCATCTAATGAATCAATGACAATAAAATCATTTAGATTTTTTCTAAATACTACATCACTTGCTTTGACAATGAAATTGTAAATAAACAAACCTTTAGTCTAAAAAAATAATTTAAAAAAACATCTTTATAAAAATTATTGAACAAGTCCTTTTATTACTTTTATTGTTAAATCACAATTAATATCCTCAATCGATGCCAAACATTCGTTCAATTTAACACATTTGTTAAAAATAGATCCAAGATTAATTAATAATTTTCTTGAAAGTATCAAGTCTTTGCTTTTAAAACATTTTTTTTCATCATTGTCTTTGTCTTCAATTTTTGGTCCAAGTAAATATTTCTCTAGAGGATTGAAATTTTTGAGCATTCTTTCAAGATTATCTATGTTTATAAAATTGTTACCATCAAATACTACAAACCAGTCAAATTCATTTATATAATTATCATGCATGTATTCAAATACTGATTTTGTTTGATCAATAAATTTTTCATTATTTTTTTGAAAATGAATAACATTTCCATTTATTTGCTTCTTCCATAAATCATATCTAAAATTTTTGGTTTCCAATGGTCCAATTATGCCTATTAGTATTTTATTTGTTATATGTTCTTTTTTATTCACATGAACACGATTTTGATTCTTGGCTGGTTTTAGAATTTTTCTTGAGAGGTAAAATGCAAAAAAAAATATCATAATATTCCTTGTTAACTTTACGCTTAAAAAATTTTAAGATTTTTATATTATTTTTATTTAAAAATTTACAATTTTTTCATTTTCTTCTTTTTATGTTTATTTTTCTATGCTATTTATGATCTTTAGATATTTTTGCTAATCTATAATTGTTTTCGTTTCATTTGTGATAGAATTTTTAAAAATTTTTTTTTGGTAATCATCTTCTTTCAAGAAATTTTAATTTATTCATCATTTACATATGATAGACATACGATTTTAATTATTAATTTTTTCATTGTTAAAAAAATATTAGCCAACATTTAAAAGCTAGAAATACCGATTTACATTTAATTTTCATAACCGTTTCATTTCAATATTTTATTTTAAACTTTTTATAAAAATTCATCCAATATACTTAATTTTTTTTTAATTTTTAAATTAAGTTTACTAAATTTATTGTTATTGCATGTTTAAAATAAAAATTTATTCGTAATTTTTAGTCAAATAGGTATTTCAAAAATACTTTGGTTCTATGATTTTCTAATTTTGTATTTTAAACAAGAACCATTTGAATGTTTTTCATTATTTTAATTTATTCTATTTCTTAGAGAAAATTTTAATCGAATAGGTAAAAAAATAATTTTTTCTCCCGATTTCTTACTTAGCAATAAAAGAAAATCTTTTATAGAGTAGAAACTTTATCACATTGAAAAATATCTAAAACAGAACAAATCAAATGAAACAAGATTTTTTATCAAAATTAAGAATTTTTATTTTCATAGCTGGCTTTCTTTTTGGAATAATTTTTGAAGTTTTTTTTGAAAAAAATGACCAAGCTAATCTTGTTAAGAGCCAATTTTGCATTGTAATACTTACAAAAAATGAAATTATAACAAATCCAATACTTTCAAATTTAAAAGTCGATTCTTTTCAAAATATTCAAATTTTATCCGAAAAAAATCAAAGTTTTTTAAAATTAAGCGATTTTTGTCAATCAAATTGGTATTTTTTAACTACAGAAGAAATTTACTTTGATCAAAAAAAGGTAAAAAAAATATAAATTTTTTTAAAAATCTTTTATTTTAAAATGAAGCTTAATGAATTTTCTCAAAAAATTTCCACTTACCAAAATGATATTTTTGTATGTAGTCATGCAAGCAGTCTGTTTTTATCCAGAGTAAATTTTACCAAGAATCATGAAAATTTCATTATTTTATTAATTCATTTTAGCAAAATTTATTCAAGTTAATTGAAAGCGGTCAAAAATGTGTAGAAAACTATTCAGATAATCCTATCTTTTTTTTCCAACAATTTAAAGAATGTACTGATAAACTATTCAAAAATTCATGTCCTCCTGAATTACAAAAAGTAAAATCTTTGAAATAAAACGATTTATAATTTGTTTGTTTAGTTTTTCATAAATATTGAAGCACTAAATCAGTCAGATTCATTCAATCCCTTCAGTATTTTATCCATTGGAAATGTGAAATCAAAAAATCAATTGATTGATGTGGAAAATTTTTATAAAGTTTTAGAAATAAAATCTGAAATAAAAAAAAATGAAGAAATAATAAATCAATCTCCTGTAAAACTGGACTATTTGGAACATTGGCCAGTTGGCTTAAACAAACCACTTAGAAAATTGAATCCGGACTCTGAATTCAGTTGGAAGTATTTTGATGAATATTTCTTGTACGATCGTAAAATTACTAATCAATCCACTGATGGTAAAATTCACCAATTTCGTTCTAACATTGAATTTTAATCACTAATTTTACTATAGAAAATTTTAGAAAAGATATTCTAGAAATCAAGAAACGTATTGTAGATACACTAGATGAAAAAAATCCCGGAAAATTTAGTTTGAATCGTTTGGTAAATGGCTACAAACTAAATGATCCATGGCATGGAACTTATTACTTAATAGATGCGTTAATAGAAAATAAGCATGATGAAAAATATTCAGTCAAACGTTTTCATCTAATGCGTCCACCTACTCAAATAGAAGTGGAATTTTTTGAATCAAGTTCTTCAACAAAAATAAACATTCTAATTCCATTCAATAAATTTGATTCCCAGATGGATATTTTTTTAAAAAACTTGGAAGATTTTTCTTTAGAAAAAAGCATAAGTCATTTAATTGAATCATTTAAAATAGTTTTTGTGAATAATTTAGAAGAAGATAAATTTTCAATGTATTCTCAACTAATTGAAAAATTAAATAATTCATCAAAATTAAATATTGAATTAAGTCAAGTAATATTAACCAGCCCTTATATTCAAAGTGTTTATTTTCAGCAATTAGTTGCGTTGGAAAGTGCTTTGTCTGGGTATAATGAAAATAGCCTTGTGCTTATTGTTCCATTAAATACCTTTCTAGGGAATGATTTCATAATAAAAGCATTTGAAAACACTCTATCTCAATCTAGAGTTTTTTTCCCAATATCATATGATTTGTTTAATTGGGTAATACGTTCCAAAATAAGAAGAAAAAAAGCTGAAAAATCCACTGGTTACTTCAATCACTATTCTTACGAAATTGCTTCTTTTTTTGTTGCTGATTATTTAAATGTTAAAAAATTAGTTAAAAGCTCAGACATAATCAACGAGAGGAAAAATTTATATGAGTTGTTTGAATCTTATTCCAACTTATTTTTATTTCGATCAACTGAGAAAGAATTGGTCAAACAATCACCTGATTTTTTCAATTGTGAACAAACAAATTTTACTTTAAATGAAATGGAAAATTGTCTTTCACAAAAGAGCCTTAGCTATGGAGAAAAAAACGAGCTTTTAAATTATTTGATTGAATATAATAAAATTTATAAGATATTTTAAAAATTTAAATTAATTTTTTATTAAAAAAATTAAATAAAAATTTTCTATGAATTATTTTTAAGATTAATTTGATAAAATTATTTTGTGATCCTTGGGTATTATAACTAGATTTTAGGCAAGATAACTTGTTTATTGAATTGGTTGTTTGAGCACAATTAAAATCATGAAAAACATGCACGAGACCAGGCTCAACAGAGCGAAAAACAGTCAAATTTGATCGCTTAAAACGAGCATGTATATCAAAGTCTTCGCCACCCCATCCAGTAAATTTGGTGTTAAATTTACCAATTTTATCAAAATCAATCTTGTAAACAGAAAGCATTCCGAAACCAAAATGTCTCCAATATCCAAAATCTGAATGAATTTGAAAATTGTCTCTATTATTTGACAAATTGGAGAAAATAAATTTTGGATTGTATTGACTGAAGACAATGGGAAAATAGACTTGTTTATTTTTAAAAGTATTTAAACGAATTCTTGCCAAAACATCGCGATTGAATATCATGTCTAAATCAATGAAAAATAATAATGAATGGTCTTTAAATGAACCTAAACCTAAATTTCGTGCAAGAGCTCTAGAAAAATTCTCTAGAGAAATTAAGTAATTTAAAGATTGATTTTTTACTTTTAAGCGTTTTTTTAAATTTAAAAAAAGTTTTAAATTTTCATCAAATTCATTTTTTGTTCTATTCAAATTATTTGGCTGAAATAAAACCACAGTTAAAGTTGTCTTTTCATTTTGTTTTATGCAATTTTCTTCATAGAAATACAAAAAACGTTTAAATGTTGAATGACGCTCATAAACTGGTAGAATAAAATTTATTGTTTCATGTGAAAAGTATTCACTTGATTTTTGAATAAGTAAGGAAGAAGATCCTGAATTGACAAACAATTTTTTTTCATAAATATAATTGTTATTGTTGCAATTTAATTTTGAATTTATAATTAAATCAAAACCTGAGGATGAATGTTGTCTGTAATAATTTCTATTTGCATTCAATTGACTAACACTGCAATTTAACTCTTGCTTTATTTGTACATTTTTTAATTTAGCATTGATCCATGACAATAATTTGGAATCTTTGATTGATGAATAAAAAATATTATTTTTTATCGTTTTATTTTCTTGGTGAGCTTGGCTGAAACTAATTAATTTTCTGTGTAATTTTTTTATCTTTTCTAAAGCTATTTGGTTTGTTAATTTAAGCATTAAATTATCATCTAATGAATCAATGACAATAAAATCATTTAGATTTTTTCTAAATACTACATCACTTGCTTTGAAATTGTAAATAAACAAATCTTTAGTCTAAAAAAATAATTTTAAAAAGATCTTTTTAAAAATGATTGAAAAGGTCCTTTTATTACTTTTATTGTTAAATCACAATTAATATCCTCAATCGATGCCAAACATTCGTTCAATTTAACACATTTGTTAAAAGTAGATCCAAGATTAATTAATAATTTTCTTGAAAGTATCAAGTCTTTGCTTTTAAAACATTTTTTTTCATCATTGTCTGTGTCTTCAATTTTTGGTCCAAGTAAATATTTCTCTAGAGGATTGAAATTTTTGAGCATTCTTTCAAGATTATCTATGTTTATAAAATTGTCACCATCAAATATTACAAACCAGTCAAAGTCATTTATATAATTATCATGCATGTATTCAAGTACTGATTTTGTTTGATCAATAAAATGTTCATTATTTTTTTGAAAATGAATAATATTTCCATTTATTTGCTTCTTCCATAAATCATATCTAAAATTTTTGGTTTCCAAAGGTCCAATTATGCCTATTAGTATTTTATTTGTTATATGTTCTTTTTTATTCACATGAACACGATTTTGATTCTTGGCTGGTTTTAGAATTTTTCTTGAAAGGTAAAATGCTAAGCAAAAAATGAGTATTTCTCTAATCTTTATTCTTTTTAGGCTATAAAAAAGCGGTGATACAAAAATTCTTGAACTTAAAATGATTTTCATTAAAAAATTTTTTAGAACTTTTATTTTTAAATCATATTTATACTTTTGATTAGTTAATGGAAGTTAATTAATAATTTAATGCATTCGAATTGATTGTTTCTATTTAAATTTTTTTTTTTTAAAATCTTAAAATATCATTAATGTCTTTTTACCGAAAATTAAGATTTTTTCAAAATCAATATTAATTTTTATTGAAATTTTTTTTATAATTAAAAAAAAAAATTTATTCAAATGTTAAGTTATATTTACTTTCCATAAATTCATCAAAAAACACTTTCTGTTCACTTATTTAAATCTCATGTTTTTTTTTTAAATAAAAAATTAATATAATATTTTATTCATTTTTTGAAATATGTATGACCCAGAAGAAGACAAGCGCAAACAAATTGGCGAAAAAAAGAAAAAATCCGGTGGATTTCAGTCCATGGGTTAGATATTCTAGTTCAATAAAAAATATAACTTTTCAAGAATTGTTTTATCACTTTAGGACTAAATTGGCAAATTTTAAAAAGTATTTTGAACAGTGGATACAAACAGCCAACTCCTATTCAACGTAAAGCCATACCAGAAATTCTGCTCGGAAAAGATGTGGTTGCAATGGCTCGTACAGGTAGTGGAAAAACAGCTGCTTTTTTGCTTCCCATGTTTCAGCGACTAAGCGAAAGTGGTCAAAACAAATCTCATAAATCTCAAGGTCCTAAAGCTCTTATCATGTCTCCAACTAGAGAATTGGCTCTACAGACATTCAAATTTACCAAACAATTTGGCAAATATTGCGATTTTAGGGCAGCAGTTATTCTAGGAGGTGATAAAATTGAAGACCAATTTGAAACAATGCATGAAAATCCTGACATGTAATTATAAAATTTTAGGAAAAATTTTTTATTTTAAATAAAAATTTAGAATTATTGCAACACCAGGTCGTTTTCTTCATATTTGTGTAGAAATGAACTTAAAATTAAATTCAATCGAATATGTTGTTTTTGATGAGGCTGATCGTCTTTTCGAAATGGGTTTCAAAGAACAGTTGAATGAGATTTTGACAAAACTTCCTATTGAAAATCGTCAAACACTTTTATTCAGTGCCACTTTGCCTCAGTCTTTGGTAGAGTTTGCACGAGCTGGCCTTCAAAATCCAACTTTAATTCGTCTAGACGTGGAATCAAAGCTCAGTGACAAATTAAAAATGGCATTTTTTCAGTCCAGAATAGAAGATAAGCTACCATTTTTGATCTATTTACTTAACAATGTGATCAAATCAGAAAAAAAACCCTCTGATTTAAAGCAAGAAGAAGTTTCTCGTCTAAGCCAAACAATTATTTTTGTTGCTACAAGGCATCACGTCGAATTTTTAAAGGATTTATTGGAAACTTTAGGTTTCAGTGTTTCCTATGTGTATAGTTGTCTGGACCAAGCAGCTAGACAAATTAATATTGCCAAATTTCAACAAAAAAAGACTTCTCTAATGATCGTTACTGATGTAGCTGCACGTGGCATAGATATACCAATGCTTGACAATGTTATTAACTTTAATTTTCCGGCTAAGGCTAAACTCTTTGTCCATAGAGTTGGCAGAGTTGCAAGAGCTGGAAATTATGGAAATGCTTTTTCCTTGATCACTAGTGATGAACTACCCTATATGCATGAGCTGTTTGAATTTTTGTCTAAAGAAATTCGCTTCGCAAATGATGAAATGGACCCTGAAGGTAATTATCTCTACAGAATATTTCAGAAATCTTTGATTTTTGTTAAGGAAATTTAATTTCTATGATTCTTTTTAAAAGTGATTTTTTTATGTGACATTTAATACAATATGTAATAATAATATAATAATAATACGGTCAAGTTTAGTTTAACTAAATTGACAAAGCAGGAAGACTAACGTAATCCCGCTATAGTAGACTTTTCGTTTTTTTTGTTTCTACCGACATTGTCCAATCTGTTTTTG